>JARSSU010046235.1:0-111611 GCA_029619165.1 Eurosta solidaginis
AATGGCGCTTCCACCCAACGCATGGTGGTGGCAATATGCAATATAGTCTATTTCAACCTAACATCAGCCGCAGGGATAATACCTTACAAAGTCAAGGCATAACCATCCGGTCAGGCGATGTTGACCTAGAAATAATTAACATCTATATTTCCCCTCCCACCTGCTGTCCAAGTCGCTATTGCCCAGATATCAGTACGCTGCTCTGTGGCGAAACCGTCTTATCCTTGGTGATCTCAACTCTCGCCACGATCTCTGGCATTCCAGCTTGCCAGTCGACAGCAGAGGCAGGCAGCTAGCAAGCAAATAGACAATATGACTTTCTGCACGAGAAACGCGCAGAATTGCAGGTAATTGCCACAACTCACCTGAAATCTCAGTCGTCAGTGCAGGGCTCATAAATTGCGTTGAATGGCACCGATCCTTACTTTAGCTTCTGATCACCTGCCCATACTCCTTTAAATTGAGCGACCTGCCAATTTTATCACCGCTGAAAAAGCGGACTTTCATTAATTTAAAAAAAGGCATTGGGAAGAATACACAACCTTTACAAATCAATCTTTTGCTGCTCTTCCGTTCCGACTGATGTCCGGCAAGGCGAGCGTGCGTTCCGCAAGGTCATCGCTTCAGCTCTGTACGCTTAATCCCGGCCGGTAAAATATCTGAAATCATATCGAATTTCGTGCCGAAGCCGCAAATTTAGCAAGAGAAACGTGACCTTGCGAGACTCCTCAGCCCGAGAGCCCCCATCTTAACTTGGATATAATGCGGTAATGAACATAAGCGCACCAAATGGGAGGAGCATCTTAAGAACTGCAACCCTCTCTGCGGGTGTTGGTAAATTGTGGTCAACCGTCTAATCCAACTAAACACAACGATAAAGTATCTACAGCCTTCTGTGTCAAAACTTTATCTGATTCGAAGAAATGCTGTGAGCGGCTTTTGCTGAAAATTTATAATGCATTCTTCTGTAGATAACGCCAGACGTCGTGCTAACAGACGAGCTCATAACATAAACACGACGTCCCAACCATTACCATCACCCCCACAAAGGTTGAAGCAGCCATCCGCAAGGCCAAGCCCTCAAAGTCGATAGGCCCGACGGAATAGCCATGCCAATGCTTAAACACCTTGGCGATGAGGGAATAAAATACCTCACACATGTTTTCAACCTGTCACTGGAATCTTTCGTTATTCCCGAAAAATGGAAAATGGCAAGGATAATCCCGCTACTAAAGCCTGGCAAACCAGCTAACGAAGGCGAGTCTTATCGACAGATATCACTCCTTTTTCCAGTAGCTAATACATTGGAAACCGTTCTGCTCCCTCATTTCACGGCAAATCTTCGCCTAGCCACGCACCAACATGGCTTGCGTAAAATCTACAGCACCACCACCGCGCTCAATGCCATTAAGACGCAGCTTAATTACGGATTAAATCAGCAAAAAACCCCATCATAGGACGGTGCGCGTGGCACTTGACCTGTCAAAATCTTTTAACACAGTCAACCACGGCATGCTACTCCAAGACATAGAAGGCTCATACCTTCCCGCTTGTCTAAGAAGATGGACCGCTAATTATCTGAGTGGTCGATAGGCGTCGATTCAATTTAGGAACGAAATTTTTAAACCTAGAAAAATTAAACAGCGGGTTCTACAGGGTGGTGTCCTATACCCGCTTCTGTTTAATTTTTACATATCAAAACTTCCTTCCCCACCAGAAGGAGCTACAATCATTTCATATGCTCACGACTGTACGATTATGGCTACAGGACCTGACCCTTCAATTGATGAATTAGTTTCTAAAATAAACAGCTATCTCCCCAATATTTCCGGTTTCTTCACCTCGCGCAACTTGGAATTATCACCGACAAAATCCACAGCCACCCTGTTTACGACGTGGAAGGAAAAGATGTCGCAAATAATGGACGTACGCATCGATGGTGTCACACTACCGACTGTCAGTCACCCAAAGATCTTAGGAGTAACGTTCGATAATACTCTACCTTCAAGGCTCATGCCACCGAGATTGTTTCTAAGTACAAAGTCGCACCAAATCCTCAAGTCGCTTGCCGGTAGCACATGGGGAAAAGATAAATAAATGTTGCTAACCACGTGCAAAGAATTGGCCGGCGCTCATGAGCTACGCGTCACCAGTCTGGTCGCCTGGTCTTAAAAATACACACTGGAAAAGGCCACAGGCCTGACAAAATGTTGCAATCAGAACTGTCTCCTTGTGACCCCCGAACAACATCTACATAGTGCGTCCAAAGAGCTCAATATTAAAGAGCACAACGAAATGCTGAACAAGCAGTTCTGGCTTGTCACAAACCAGGACACCCTAGCAAACAACTGCTTGATTTAGCACCGCCTCCACGGGGATTAAGGGAACATCTCCTAAAGCACTATGACGAGATCCGGCACCTGCTAACACATCCAGGCAAGCATAAACAGGCCCTTAGCCAAATCCACACAGAATCGGTAAACGCCTTCGTCAGGACGCGCCCGGTGAACCCCGTTATAATATGCAATATCCCACCCTTGCATAAGAAGAAAGCACACTACCAGGCAGACACGAGTCACCCTGGCCCAACTTCGTTCTGGATACTGTAACAGGTTAAACTCTTACTTGTCCAGAGTCAACCCCGACCTATGTAATGTATGTCCTGCATTTGATGTGTCCGCACATGACACCAACCATCTTTTCAATTGTAATGTGGAACCTGCGCCTCTAAAACCTATCTCCCTGTGGTCCGCCTCTGTTGAAACAATCAGTTTCCTTTGACTTCCGTTAGAGGACTTTGATGAAAATTGTGAGTAGTCGTGCCCATTGAATGGGGCGAAGCACTGTTAATAGAACAACAACAATAGCAGAAGCTGTCAGAAAGAGTAGTCGATCAAAGCCTGGCAGAGGTTGGGAAGGCGGACGTTTCGCTTCTTCTTGGATTAATCAGAGAAAGCAAGTGGTTCGTTGAGGACCACTAGGAGGTAATGGGGTTAAACGAAGTGCCGCCATACTGCACTTAGTGCGGACTCACAATGGACAAAAATGTCTCCGAGTGGAAGTGTGGGTAATACACACGCACGCCCTCTTAACCTAACCAAATATAGTCAACTGAGTGAAAATATATAAAGGAATAATAAAAAAATTAAGATTAACTAAATGATAAAATCAAGGAAAATAAAAAATTATATAATTTAATAAAATAAGTACATACGTCAAGAAAATGTTTATAAAATGAAAAAGCAAAAACTACAAAAAAGATAAACAAACGTACTAGCACTACAAAGAAACATGTAATATTTCGCCAAGTTCATACATAGAATTTCCTATAAAAAATAAAAAATTAATACATTTGACTTGTTTAGGAGCTAACTTGGCGTTGTAGTTTTCGATTTCGAAACTTTGATTGAAGATCGGAGATATATACTTGTCCAATTTGAAACATGACATCCCTACTCTAGTGTCGTATACCTTTGACTTCTCATGGGCCAACTTCAGCCTTTCCTAATTTTGTTTCTAATTAGTTGCAGCTTATCATTTCTGGCCTCTACCTCGCAGTCAACATCCTTCACCGTCGCACAGTGGCGCCTCTGCCGTGTAAAAACATGCAAAAATCAAAAAAATCATGAAAGCTTTCGCTAATAGAGAATTTCCAGAAAATTATTATGTTTTTCACAGAAAATTATAGTTTACCAGGTAGAGCCGCTCAAAGTTGATCAATTTTCAACATTGGGAAAAAATATGAAATTTTCTTCTTTTTCGTTATATTTAAAATGGTTTTGTGTGTAAATAAGGCGGCCGGTTGTCGTTTTCTTGTATAGCATTAAGATAATTTAATTTAGGATTGAAACAAACAAAAAATTGTTTTTTTTTGTTAAAAGTTGGCGGATATACCTGTTTTCGAAATGCCTATTTTAGGCCCTTTTTAAAACTTTGATGGAAACAAAAATTTTTAAATATGTGCTCCCTCAAATTAACAGTAGTTATTTGTGAAATATTCAGTTACATAAATTCGTAAAAGTCTGCCTGCGTCCAGATGCAACTTCACTTTTTACATCAAACAAAGTTAAACAACCTTGGGCATAAATACGCGCCTGAGCAGGTATATATATTCAGTACGGCCGTAAGGTCGTTTTTGTTATTGGAAACTTGTCAACAACATACATTTTTATACCTTTCATGAAAATGAAATGGTATATTAATTTCGTCACGAAACCGAAAATTGTAAGTCCTTAAAGGAAATAGATAGACCCACCATTAAGTATACGAAATAATCAGGTTGAAGAGCTGAGTTGATTTAGCCATGTCCGTCTGTCCGTCTGTCTGTTTGTATGCAAACTAGTCCCTCAATTTTTGAGATATCTTGATAAAATTTGGTGGGCGGGTGTATTTGGGTGTCCGATTAGATATTTGTCGGAACCGACCGGATCGGACCACTATAGCATATATCCTCCATAGAACCGATTTTTCAGAAAAAGAGGATTTTTGTAATATCTTACCCAATTTAACAGATTGAAGCTTCAAACTTCACCATATACTTTCGTATATTGCACGTATTGTTGCCTGAAAAAATTGATGAGATCGGTCGTATATATAGTATATATCCCCCACAACCGATTGTTCAGATAAGGAACTTTTCGTAATTACTGCCCTATTTTAAGAGCTAGAGGCTTCAAATTTCAACGAATGCTTACGTATATAGCATATATTGTTGTCTGAAAAAATCATAAAGATCGGTGGTATATATAGTATATATATGGTGGTATATATAGTATATATATATAGTATATATATATATATATATTTTCGCAAATTTTAGCCCCATTTTAACAGCTAGAAGCTTCAAATTTCACAGAATACTTACGTATATAGCATATATTGTTGTCTGAAAAAATCAGAGAGATCGGTTGTATATATAGTATATATCTCATACAACCGATTGTCAGATAAGAAACTTTTCGTAATTTCTACCCCATTTTAAACAGCTATAAGCTTCAAATTTCACCGATTGCTACGTATATAGCATATATTGTTGTCTGAAAAAATCATAGAGATCGGTTGTATATATAATATATATATGATGGTATATATAGTATATATATATAGTATATATATATTTTTTTGCGATTTCGCCTCATTTAACAGCTATAAGCTTCAAATTTCACCAAATGCTTACGTGTATAGCATATATTGATGTCTGAAAAAATCGTTTGAGATCGGTGGTATACATAGTATATATCTCATACAACCGATTGTTCAGATAAGAAACTTTGCGCAATTTCTGCCCGTTTTAACAGCTAGAAGCTTCAAATTTCACAAAATGCTTACGTATATAGCATATATTGTTGTCTGAAAAAATCATAGAGATCGGTGGTATATATATTATATACTTCATATAAAACCTTCATTTTTACCCTTTTTTACGGCTAGAAGCTTCAAAATTCATCAAATAGTTACGTTTACGTCATATATTTTTGAAAGACGTGATTCGTAGTCATAGTTTTTACATGCAGACCACAAAAAACGTGAAGCTTTGCATCCTCACACAGATTACCTACCTATTTTTATTTTATATTTATCTTAAAATCGTTTAGATATGTTCAAATTTCCACCAAATGCTTACGTGTATAGCATATATTGTTGTCTGAGAAAATCATAGATACCGGTGGTATATATAGTATATATCTCATACAACCGATTGTTCAGATAAGAACTTTGCGCAATTTCTTCCCATTTAACAGCTAGAAGCTTCAAATTTCACCAAATGCTTACGTGTATATCATATATTGTTGTCTGAAAAATCATTGAGATCGGTGGTATATATAGTATATAACTCATACAACCGATTGTTCAGATAAGAAACTGTGCGCAATTTCTGCTCCTTTTTAACAGCTAGACGCTTCAAATTTCACCATATGCTTACGTATATAGCATATATTGTTGTCTGAAAAAATCATAGAGATCGGTGGTATATATATTATATACCCATATAAACTCTAATTTTTGCCCCCTTTTTTACGGCTAGAAGCTTCAAAATTCATCAAATTTCACCAAATAGTTACGTTTACGTCATATATTGTTGAAATACGTGATTCGTAGTCATAGTTTTTACACGCAGACCACAAAAACCTGAAACTTTGCATCCTCACACAAAGTACCTACCTGTTTTATACCTTTCATGAAAATGAAATGGTATATTAATTTCGTCACGAAACCGAAAATTGTAAGTCCTTAAAGGAAAATAGATAGACCCACCATTAAGTATACCGAAATAATCAGGTTGAAGAGCTGAGTTGATTTAGCCATGTCCGTCTGTCCGTCGGTCTGTTTGTATGCAAACTAGTCCCTCAATTTTTGAGATATCTTGATAAAATTTGGTGAGCGGGTGTATTTGGGTGTCCGATTAGACATTTGTCGGAACCGACCGGATCGGACCACTATAGCATATATCCTCCATACAACCGATTTTTCAGAAAAAGAGGATTTTTGTAATATCTTACCCAATTTAACAGATTGAAGCTTCAAACTTCACCATATACTTTCGTATATTGCACGTATTGTTGCCTGAAAAAATTGATGAGATCGGTCGTATATATAGTATATATCCCCCACAACCGATTGTTCAGATAAGGAACTTTTCGTAATTACTGCCCTATTTTAAGAGCTAGAGGCTTCAAATTTCAACGAATGCTTACGTATATAGCATATATTGTTGTCTGAAAAAATCATAAAGATCGGTGGTATATATAGTATATATATGGTGGTATATATAGTATATATATATATAGTATATATATATATATATATTTTCGCAAATTTTAGCCCCATTTTAACAGCTAGAAGCTTCAAATTTCACAGAATACTTACGTATATAGCATATATTGTTGTCTGAAAAAATCATAGAGATCGGTTGTATATATAGTATATATCTCATACAACCGATTGTTCAGATAAGAAACTTTTCGCAATTTCTACCCCATTTTAACAGCTATAAGCTTCAAATTTCACCGATTTGCTTACGTATATAGCATATATTGTTGTCTGAAAAAATCATAGAGATCGGTTGTATATATAGTATATATCTCATACAACCGATTGTTCAGATAAGAAACTTTTCGCAATTTCTACCCCATTTTAACAGCTATAAGCTTCAAATTTCACCGATTGCTTACGTATATAGTATGTATTGTTGTGTCAAAAAATCATAGAGATCGGTGATATATATAATATATATATGATGGTATATATAGTATATATATATTTTTTGCGATTTCGGCCTCATTTTAACAGCTATAAGCTTCAAATTTCACCAAATGCTTACGTGTATAGCATATATGATGTCTGAAAAAATCATTGAGATCGGTTGTATACATAGTATATATCTCATACAACCGATTGTTCAGATAAGAAACTTTGCGCAATTTCTGCCCCGTTTTAACAGCTAGAAGCTTCAAATTTCACAAAATGCTTACGTATATAGCATATATTGTTGTCTGAAAAAATCATAGAGATCGGTGGTATATATATTATATACTTCATATAAACTGTCATTTTTGCCCCTTTTTACGGCTAGAAGCTTCAAAATTCATCAAATTTCACATCAAATAGTTACGTTTACGTCATATATTTTTGAAAGACGTGATTCGTAGTCATAGTTTTTACATGCAGACCACAAAAAACGTGAAGCTTTGCATCCTCACACAGATTACCTACCTATTTTTTATTTTATATTTATCTTAAAAATCGTTTAGATATGTTCAAATTTCACCAAATGCTTAGGTGTATAGCATATATTGTTGTCTGAGAAAATCATAGATACCGGTGGTATATATAGTATATATCTCATACAACCGATTGTTCAGATAAGAAACTTTGCGCAATTTCTTCCCCATTTTAACAGCTAGAAGCTTCAAATTCACCAATGCTTACGTGTATAGCATATATTGTTGTCTGAAAAAATCATTGAGATCGGTGGTATATATAGTATATACTCATACAACCGATTGTTCAGATAAGAAAACTGTGCGCAATTTCTGCCCCTTTTTACAGCTAGACGCTTCAAATTCACCATATGCTTACGTATATAGCATATATTGTTGTCTGAAAAATCATAGAGGTCGGTGGTATATATATTATACAAAAAACCTGAAACTTTGCATCCTCACACAAAGTACCTACCTGTTTTTTATTTATATTTATCTTAAAAATCGTTAAGGTATGTAGATCTGTTCACTATATATTCTTATCTTATACATCCGATTATTCGGAGATTACGAGCGGGATAAGATTACTGTTCAGCCCCATTCATGAAAGGTATGAAGTCTTCGGCACAGCCGAAGACAGTCCCGTTTTTACTTGTTTTAGTTACGAATTGTAACCTGAAATTCATTTTAATAATTTGAGTAGATATATAAAGCTATCCATCATACAATGCACGTTATCATTCGTCTTTGGAGATTAAGGAACTAAGTATTCTGTTTACTTAAATAAGTGAATAGTATTTTTAAATATAGTTCACAGATTAATATTTAGTCAGATACACTCGAAGCCAATTCTAATATGTATCTAGAACACTCGAAACTATTTGCGGTGTTTAAATCTACAAAGGCAAGACGGGACTTCGTTGAGACTACTATGAGAGAATAGCGAGTGAAACAAGCATTCAAGAAAAGGAGGGCCTGGAAGAAAAATTGGTTTACAATACATTATGATAGAAAGAAAATGGAAGGACGTCTATCGTAACAATTCAAATTTCTAAGTAAGCATGAAAAGTGGCTAGCTGAAAAAACTTTTTGGACGAAGAAACGCCTAGCACGTCAACAAATCCAACTAGAGGGAGACCAACAAAACCCATAGAAGAGTGTTCTACCTACACAAGGAAAGGAAGCTGTCTGATACCACAAAGCTATGGCCACGACTCATCTTTCAGAAACACTGGCTATTAAATATAAAAAAGGCGAAGAAAACGTGAAGTCTCATATAACAGAAGCAGTTGCGGTAGCAAGTCCAGTGCGACTGACGAGGATCAGAAACAGCTTTCCCATACCACCAAATGCGCTACCTAGGAATACACTCCCGAAGAAGCTTTGGCGCTGTTTATAGATATCGGTTTAACGAAGAAAAAATATATTATATGCGTAAGTCATTATTGCAACGTAATGCCGATATTTTACCTGGATACAAAAAATTACTCAAGCCAAGAAAGAAGCAGTTCCTCTAAGTCCCAAATACGAATTATCAGCTGAAATTGAGCTACAAAACCTATGGGATCATACGCCTACACGACTCCTTCAAAGTTTTACTGAAGAAAAGTTGAAACCACTGCCAAGGAGCTAGCATTGATAACTAAGTGGGCTGTGATGGATATCAGACAAAGCGCATATAAACACAGAATAAATGTAGACGAAACAATTACAGATAGTAATCACCCCTATTCTGCATTTCGATTACGTTCCCGTTCTACGCTCCGCTTTAATCGAAGTTTGGTATTCTGCATTACGACGGAATCGTAAAGAGAAGAGGAAGAGCAAATGATTTTTCGAAATCAGCTGTTGGTACGGAATGTGTGAACCATTGTAACAAATAAATTAAAGAACATTTGTTAAAAACACCTAAAAACGTTTATATTTTATTATCCACGCCATTTTGTACAAAAAAAGCAATAGAATATATTGTCGCAGTGTTATATTTTTTTGAGTGAAGTGCTTTCATAATTGTAAGTGTGTTTTTTGTCGTTCTTTGGCCAATTCCCTGCCGTGGCGACCAAGTTTTGTTAAAACGGATTCCTGCCCGAATATAGTTGCCATTTTCTGAATTTTAAGGATGCTATTTCATTGCACTGGCCTAAAAGACCTTATAAAGGTTTATTTATTCTTTCCGCAAGGATTGTTTACGTTTTCGCTTCACCTTCCTCTACGCCGGCAGCTTGCTTTGGCATATAACTGGACCCAACGAACAGACACAAATTATAGCTGTCTATTATAATGGAATCAATAGCCGCGGCATTATTTATGGAGTTGGAAAGCAACGCATACGAAAATTGCCAGGCGAGAATGGAAAGGCAAATATTGCGAGATTTGTGTAATCCATTTGAGATGAGTGACGAATTGTAAGAAATTGAACTTAAAAGTGGTAAAGTTTAATGACTTATTTTCTTATTTAGGTTCAAAAAAACTTTCGACTTAACAAGGACTCTTTCAAGTATGTGTTAGATACTTTTGCGGGGCAAATACGTCCAAGGACTTCGACATCGACATGTGTTTTTGACCTGGAAACATATAAAAAACAATCATCATCAAGCCTTCTACGTTTCTTAACAAGTTTTACTTACATTTTTGTCCAAATTCTGTTATAAATTAATAAAAAAATAAAAAGAAATATTTTTCCGCCAACTAATTTGCAACTTAGAAAAACGGAACTATGATCGAAATGCAGAATACAAAAATCGAACGATTCGAAGTTGGATCGAAAGGGGTTGGAACACAGAATACCAAAATTGCCAAATCGAAAGAAAATTCCAATCCAAGTCGAAATGCAGAATAGGGCTGAATATGTTTATGACTTCTATTGTTCCATTACTACTAAAAGATGAAGCTTCAGAATATTGGAAAAATCCACGTCCGTCATCAACTATATTGTACCGCCCGATATTATTTAAATACGAGGAGTTTTGAAAATCTTGATGATTCAATAACTGACAAACTAAATTATGAGTATGGAATATCTCCTTTGCATGCTAGGATAAGATGTATGGAATTTGTTTTGAAGCTGGCTTATACACTACCACAACAAGGAGAAGTTTTCGACGACAATACAACATGTAAGAGAAACAAAACAGGAGAAAAAAAAATAATTCTATAAAGAGATTGGCTTTAGAGTTGACTGTCCAAAGTATGGATACGGAAATACAAATGATGGTAACTCCTCAAGAATTTTTTTGAAAAGGATGAAGTGACTGCTCGCATAACAGTAGTTCATAGAGATATTGTGAAAAGATTGGGAGTAATTTTATATATTTTAAACTGCCATGAACCAGTTAATGGACCCAAATTTGGAGAATATGCATCTAAAACACAGAGTTGCTGCATCAAAAGTAACTGAGAAGAAACTTACACCAACGGTACATAAAATTTTAGCACATGGAAAAGATTTAATAGAGTACCAGTGCTTACCATTAGGAGAATTGTCTGAAGAAGCTCAATAATCTAAGAACAAGACTACAAAAGATATAGATGTATGAACACCTTCAAAGTATCACGAGTTAGACAAAACGAAGACCTTTTCAACATGTTAGCTATCTCTTCTGATCCAGTCATAACATCTATGAGGTATGTAAGAACACAAAAAGATCTTACAGATGCGTATAGCTCAGAAATGGTTCAGTGACGATGACTATGTTAAGATAAAATAAGTTTCTCACTTCTTATCACAACGATGAAAAAGAGATTTACTAATCAATTTTGTTACTTTACTGAAAAATAAGATATCTATTTATTTCAGAATTAATTTAGTAATTTATAAATATATACTTTTCGTTATTGCATTTCTCTAAAGTTTATCAAATTTATTTTAAAGCTTAGGCATTTCGCCTCAAACGAGTATTAAATTTTTATAGAAATCAATACGTCTATCGAGTTTGGTACAAATTGGTAAAGCGGTTACTAAATCAAACTTTTTAGCATAATGGGCAGTGCCACTCCCTTTTTCCAGATTCGTTGGCTGTTTAATCTTTATCTCAAATAAAATTCATTGAACCACTTTCAATAACTTTTAGTTATTAATAAAATACATATTTGGCTTGTAAATTAAAAAAAAACATAAAATTTTACGATGAATTTTTTTAAATATATATAGTGATAACGTAAAATGGTAGACCAAACTACTATGTAGATTAATATTTCATTACAGTCAATATTTACTCTGTACATGATACAATTGTTGAAACAAATTAAATCATAAAACAAGACGATGTGGTCCTATTTTCGCAAATCTGTCAATGCACATTCTCAGGTGTTACTTCAATGTCGAAATGCGTATGTAGTAGTGCCAACCCGATCATCTTCTTGTAGCATCGTAGTTCTGAGCCATGTTTTCAAAACGGCGAAGGGTGGAAAAACAGCGTTCAGAGCTCGCGTTTGTCACAGGAAATGTGCAGAATATGCGAAGAAAAACGTGAATTATTGGGTATATATCGACATCGCATTGCTTTAACGTTTCCCATGCAGAGGTCGGCAACTTATTTGTTTTCAAATTTTGCTGGAGCTGCCAATGAATTTGCCACTGATTCAACTCGCCCTTAAGCCTTAAACGTTGAACGACGTTGTCATATTCAGAAGACCGTTGAATCTTGTAATCAAGCAGCTGATCAGATTTTCAATTTCATTTGCCTTAAGAGTACACACTTTCTCAGGAAGCAGCGAACATAAACTGGAATCCATCAAAACTTCTTTTGAAAAACGAGTTTTCAAATCTTCACTGATACTGTTCAACAGAGGAATATACACGGAGACCCTGTAGTAATCTTCACAAGTTGGCATGCTGTAATTGTTGCGTCCTGTTTGTCTGCTAGATGTTTTTGGTTTTCCCTCGTTGACATCTAGTTCTTCCGCCAATTTTTTTGCATCTGAATAAATAATCTTGAAAGTTTGATCTGCGGTATTTCCTTTTGGAGTATGACCCTGAGTGAATGAGTGAGCGACAATACATCACACAGACAAAAGAGCCCGACAATGAATCAAATTTGCACACAGATGCAATAAGAAACCGTTGCTTTACCACCTGTTTCTCTGTTCCTCCACTCACTTATTTTTGTCAAAGCATCCACAATCAGTGGCATTTCGCAGCAAACTGAATCACTGCATCATGACATTGCACCCATCGTGTTCACATAATTGAACAAGTTGTTCCCCAAGTAAATTATATAACGCTGTGGCACGCTTAGGATACGACTTTTTAAAGAACTTGTCGACCTCTCGAATGGTACTGCAAACTATCTCGATTACTCGTACTTTTACAGATTGGATATGCTGCTGTTGAGTTTATGAGAGAAACAGGACTTACTACAGCATTTTCTGCTTCTTTTCGGATTTCGTTGACGGCTCCGCAATCTGAGAGCATGACGGCACACGCATCGGTTCCTATTGATGCACACAATTTAATGTTAAGTCCCATTTTCTTCATTTCCTTCAAAACCATTTGCCCGAGACCGACTCCCGTTAAAGATAATTCTCTGTCAGTTGGTTGTCTTCTTTAGCAGTCGTAGGCGACGAATTTTCATCTTCCACTTCAGAGTCATAAGCATCTGCAGTAGTATTCTTGGATAGCTCATCAAAAGCATCAAAAACGTGCAGAAGTCCTCTCTTATGGTGGGTCCTTCTACAGAAAAATCAACATATCGAAGTACTATACTAACCTGTAACCAACCAAAACCAAAAAAATTATATTAATAAGTATTAAGTATTTTTTAAAATTCAAAAAGAAAATTAAACTGACATCGGAATGTCAAAAATTGAGCTGAAACAAATCATGCTACTATTCAAATTATCACGGAAAATGCAGTGTGAAATTGGTATGGATATTTCTTCCTAATAACTCTATATGAAACGAATTAATGACAAAGTAAATTAAAAAGCGTTTTGAATAAAACCGCAATGTATGCAAAACGATTACTCGTTTAAAAAATATATTCCGGCAAATTTATTTTTCAAAATTACGACACAGGTTTTCTCTAATTATAACGTAAAAATATGTATTACCTGAGCTTTTCCTGAAAGATCTGGAGATTCATCAAAAACAAGCGAGTAGTATTCAGCTCGAGTCACTCTCATCAAAATTGTCTGTAATATTTCAGCCCTGCAACACTCAATTAGCTGATTTTGTGTGTCTTTACTTATATATGTTGCTCTCGAAGACGTGTTATTGAGATGAGATTCCAGAAGTTTGTCACCTGAATCAACCATCAACCTGAGCACTGCCCTAAAGTTTCCCTCATTCTGCTTACAAGTTTGATCCAAAGCAACGGCCCATAATCTCTGTGACCACGGAGTGCAATGTTCTGCCTTCCTAAAAAAATAATAGCCTTCGTAATTCGTACAAGTTTTTCTCTATTCTCTTGTTTCGCTCTAAGATAATTATTGTCGAGAAGACTTATTACTTCATTTTGAGGGTTATGATGGTTTCTCAAGAAGTCCTTTCCCGCAACCATTGCATTTTTGTGGTAAATATTTTGTGCGTGTACTTCTAAATCGTTTCTGGTTCCAACTAAGTTCTTGAAATTTGTTAATGGCTTAGCTACGAGAGCTCCCAAAGAAATTTTGCGACCATCTAGGGGCGTGAACCATGGGCATATTTACAGAAGAGGCCCTGTTTCACATTGGATAGTACAAGCCATTCTTTGTAAGCATTTAAATGTTTATGGGTTATATAATTTTTAATCTCTTTACCAGAAACCATTCTCGTTGAAAATGGAAAAGTATAATTTTCTGGAGGAACCCAAGGATTTCAAGCAAAGATTTCTTTGTGTAATCGTCGATTCTTTGTCCTATATAATCACCTACGTCGTTTCGTAACTTTTACTGGATCATAAAGAATTTGCTGAAGTTGTGCCGCTTTTGAGGTAGATGGTATGCTAGCGTGCGAACTCTCCATTTCACATCTAGAATTGTCTGCTTCAGTGACAGAACTTGTGACTTCTGGCGGTCTGTCTGTAAAGCATGTATGTACTTAAATAAGAATTTCATTCGGGTATTCCACAGCTTATCAAGAAGATTAACCCCTGATCATATATATATCAATAGGTTTATAAAGCTCTATGATGGAAATTTTTAATGGGAATGTCATTGGAAATGGAATTTCAAACTATAACTGTAAGTTCATGTTTTTTTCAGCTGCTTTGCCCAACTAATCTCTGGCATAAGTTTAAACTATTCTAGTTTTCTTAAGAAAAAAAATATTCTTCTCAATTACGAAGCACTTTACGTCAAACTGCGCTTTGCACTAAATACTTTTCATTCTCTAGGGAATTGTTAAACTTCGCAGTAACATAAATGGGAAGTATCAATAAATTACGTATTATTTTAATCAATTGCCAAAAGTCACACAATTAGATATCGGCGAATATCGAAAAAATTTAGTTATACGAAAAAACTACTTACCATTACAGTGTCTTTTGTTACAGGATTATTCCTAAATAATTAATTCACAGTACAAAACCAATAACGCAATTAAATCGCAACACATATGACTCTCTACGACCCGCCATTACACTTCGACTTGGTTAGCTCTTCACCAAAAAAATAGATTTCGCTAGAATGCCGCTCGATATCACAGCATGCTTTGCAACACTAGGGTTGCAGATTGGACGACGGCAGACCCGAGAATTTTTCTTGTATAGGGGCCCATTTCTACTACTGATCGACTAGGTAAGATGAATATATGTATTTTTATTTTTATTTTATTGTTACATAGTTATTTCTATGAGATCATAACTTTGTACCACTTAGCGTATCGTGTTTATAAAAACAGTGTAATAAAATAAATAAACAAAAGAGAAACATAAACTAGTAGTCTGTTGGAATGTAGAACATCTGTTAAATCAATTACATAAATCATCAACTTCATATTTTTATAAAACAGAATAGAAAAGAAATAAACAAAAGAAAAACATAAATTAATAGTATGTTAGAACAGATACGACCATCTATGTGCATCTTGGGAAATTTGTACTGAAATAGCGCACTTGTGAATTAAGGTAACGATATCTAAATATATCATCAAATGAATTCATTAATTAACTTACATTTTGTTAAATCCATATCATGAAAATGAGTACTTTTCGTTATTAGATACTTTTTGCAGCAATTTGCGTTGTTGCGGCTCGTGTAAAAATTTTTCGAATTCATTTCATAATTTGACTTCGTAAATAATTCTGCTTTTACAAGTTCGACTCTCATCCTATTTCTCGAATCGGTCCATATGTTTGCCATTAAAACAAATACCCTTTCGCAAAATGCGTTGCTTACTGGTATAGAGAGGATTTTGCCAATTAGTTTCGGCAGTTCTTTGAATTCCGGAGATGATGCAAATATTTTTACCCATTTCATATCTAATGGGATATCAAGACCTTGAACTGATGAATAATTTTTGAGAGCATCTGTAATTCGTCATACAAGTTGTTTTGGTTTATATCAAGTTTTACTGCGCATGCCGCTTTTAAAAAGTCATCATATGAACCCAATTCATTTTTGAAATTAATTACAGCGAAATGTTGAAATGTGCTGCTCTCAAAGTTATACCATTTCTCTAGGTACGAAATAGCTTTGGAATATACCTTAGTAACTTCAACTTCAAACGCGTGTCTTTTTTCGGGGTCAAGATGAGGCAAACTAGCATTGACTTTATAACCGAAGTATTTGCCTCGTAGCCTACACTTAAAGTTATCCGGCAGTGAAAACATTATTAAATGAACATCTGAACTCAATACCGACTTTGACTCGAGTGGTTTAATGGCTCTTTCAAAAATTTGCATAAAGTGATGGGCAAAATATAAGTAGCATTCAGGCAAGGTAGCAGTCTCAGTTAATAGATTTAAATTAGCATCGATTTGGTCCTCTACAAAACTCCAAATTATCTTATTTGTGTCATCTTGTCCCTGCTGGCGGAAGTATGTTTTTATAGCGGGCCAACAATTAATTATTCTTTCAACTGCAGGGAAAAGTGATAACCACCTCGTGACGACATGGCCCAATACAGTTTCGTACTTGATTTCTAAGAACTCAAAACATTTTTTTAATTTCTCTACTTTTTTTGAACTATTCGAAAACTCCCCGAATATTTTTAGAACCAAATTTTCAACATTGAAAGATAAAAGCTTGCATGCATTTCTGGCAGCATTATGAATTACGTGAGCATTGCAGTTACTTTTAACGATATTGGAATTTAGCGTTGTAAGTTTTTGATAAACTGATTTGTGTTGACCGTAATTTACTGCAGCATTATCTGCTGAATAAGAACAAACATTCCCAATATCAAGGTCATATTTCGCTAGACAATTGGGGATCTGTTTCGTTATTGCCTTCATTAGGGTCTTCAGTAAAATCAATCAATTTTTCTCTAATGCCCTTCTTTGTATTAAAATATTTTATAGCAATCGGAAATAATTTGCGATTACCTTTATTTGAGGCATCCATGGCAATTGAAAAAAATACTTTAGAGTCTTTTGGTACTGAAATTTCATTAAGAACCAATTCAAGTGATTGAGGAGCTAATATATTTTCAACCAACGCCTCCGCCTTGGTTTTTCACTTTTTTTGCAATGCTGCTTTCCGAAAATAATTTGCAGTTCAATTTAACTCCGCAGTCAATACTAATGTAACTGTGGTGATGACATACTCCATGATAAACTTGTGCTAATTCAGCTATGGCTACATTCAATTCATCGAGAGAATCTACAAAATTAAGATGTTTTTATTCGTCATAAATTAAAAAACGAATTATATTACCTTTTCTTATTAAAAAAGCTGACATAATTTCACTTGTTGCAACGTCCTTTGCTGTTTTGCGGTGCGAATCACTATTCAAATGGGTTTTTACTGCCTTTTCCCCGTCGTGTTTCAATGTAAATCTGGTTTTACATATTGCACATTCTGCAGTAGATGTGTCCACTTTTCTAATCCAAGTGCCGAACTTATCGTCAGCCAGCCAAGAATCTTTGAAACAACAATACGATTTCTTTTTTCGTGGCGTTGACATTTTTGGATAAATTAAATCAATTTATAAACACGCGGAAATTATTGCAAATTTTTGTAAAACAGCTGTTTTGCTTAGGGAATGGTGTTGCCTATCGAATTGATAATAGCTTCGATAACGATAGGGCGGTAATGTACCAAAAGTAGGTACGTCTTTAATAGCTTCGATAAATATAGGGTTGTGCAAATCTACCAAAAGTAGATACGTCTTTAATTTACAAACCTTCTATCATGAATACTCTTGGCGTATAAAAATTAATAATACAAAAATTAGAAAAATTTCCCTGAGATCCCGGAGTTTTTATTGCAATCCCTGAGAAATGGATGGTTAACCCGGAGCCCGGAGATTTCGCTCGAAACCCGGAGAATCCGGGTGAAACCTGTACATCTGGCAAGCCTAATTACCATAGATGCTAGTTCTCGTTTTTCCGTCATTAAATTTTAATCCATCCGTGAACCAGAACTCTGCGACTGGATCGGTATATGGGTTTCCTGTTTCTCAAAGAGTTCTGTTCACAATGGACACCTCAAGAGTATGCGATTTTGAGCGTGGTCGCTATTGCATCATGCAGTTGCAATACGGGATTTCCTATGAATTTTCTTATTACTTGTATATGCCCTGTCATTTTTCCGCTTTCTAGCTCAGAGATATTTTGAAGGCTTAGTGCAGCAAGTGTTGCCTCTTTCTCTATTATAATAGGGAAGGGAGGTATTCCCACTAACGCACTAAGTGTATACGCAGAGACGGTCTCATCGAACTCGGTTTGACAATACAAACTAGTTGGCGATATATAGAAAAGTGTAATTGCTATAAGCTTTGTTTTCTGAGTGAAAGAAGAGAAAGTGAATCTACTTTATTCAGAAAAGTTAAACAGCCGTGGTAGCGCTGTAGGATTTAAGAGCTCTCACTAAAGATTAAAACCCGGATTTCCACCAACCTTACTTGCGTAATACAGAAGCACCTCGTTAGCCAATCGAACCCAACCAAACTGGTTGAAAACCAGTGCTGCACTCGAGAGCTTTGTAGAGCCTCGGGAAACTGTCTGGAGCTCACCTTAGAAGAACTCAAATGACAACAACCGGCAACCGCAACGGCAACAATTCGTCGTCGCCCAACAGTTATTTAACTCAATCAACAAGCAGTCCATCCATTCATATCTTGATCGAAATGTTCTTGTGTATTTAATTGATATTGATTTCATAAAAAAAAACACCATTTATTTATTTTGATTTCAATTCACCGAAGGTATGCCGAAGAAATGAAATGTTGGGTGAGGTCATTGCATGCGGTAACAAGCACGTGGTGCATTTTATGAACTTTTTTTGTTCGGTTTGGACGTAGGCGCGTTTGGTATGATAACAATCATGATTGTTTATCTTTTGATAGCGTGCGCTGTGAAAAGATATTTGATTGATTTTTTATTGCTTTCTTCATATTTACAAAACTTTTTTTATCTTATTTGTATAGAAATAAATTTTGTTTATCAGTGACCTTTCCGCGATTGTTAATAGTAAACACTTGATTTATGTAAGTGGGAAATGAGTGATTGATGAGGAAATAAATGGAAGATCTTATCAATGTTATAAAAGACTAGCACGTTTCGAAGTTTTCGTCGAAGGCTAGAAAACTCGTTTTGTTGATTGAAAGGTTTTTCCGTCATATCTTGTTACATTTGGTTTGAATAGAAAGCGATCGCACCGCTCCGTTATCTTCAGTCTAGTTTTTGTTCTTACCCAGTAGGAAAATTAGTAACTATTTATACAAATCTCGGGTTCAAAGCTAGACCTAATGTACCAAATAAGAACTAGTTCGATAGTAGCTAAATTTTCACTTCGGAACTATAGAAAAGGTAATAAAGCGGTGGACAACTCTCACCGACTCCGACATCACCAGCTGAAAGTAGGTAATGCTCTGGAAGTGTACCAGTTTAGAACTATACACTTTCCCTACAGGGCGTGTTTTCAAAAATGTTATCATATCGGATCTTTTTGGGATTATTTCTGCATTAAATCGCGATTCTTCCAGGGTTTTCGCTAGATTAATTATGAGTTGTTTTCGTGATAGCTTAAGGACTATTTTAGGATAATTTCTGAACGATTTCGGGATATTTACAGAATTACGGGACTATTTCTTGACCAGTTCTTGCTCATTTCGAGATTCACTACGTTCAATTTCATGATAGTTTTATTGACTAAATTAATTACTTCGGATTCAATTCGAACTAAATTTGGACTATTTTGGTATTGATCCCGAATCATGTCTTTATTATTTTGGATGAATTTCGGAACTTGTTTTCGGAATCGATTTCTTGATTATTTTGGATGAATTTCAGGATTGTGTTCGAAATAATTTCGCCTACGAGATCGTTATGTTAAATTTACCAATTGAAAGTAGTGTACCAGTTTAGAACTACACATTTTCCCTATAGGCATGTTTTTCAAAAATATGATCATATCGGACCTTTTTGGGATTATTTCCGTATGACTTCGGGTCTCTTTTCGGAACAATTTTTGAATAATCTCGGGACCTTTCGGATAATTTAAGGATTATTGGTGGGATCATTTCAGCTCCACAGCCTCGAAATTATTTCTGCAATCATTTCGAAATTCTGTCAGGATTATCTTTAGATTAATTTTGATTTGTTTTCGTGATAGTTTAGAAACTGTTTAGGTTAATTTCTGGACGATTTCACGATATTTTCAGAATTTTAAGATACTATCTTTTGACCATTTCTTGATCACTTCGAGTTCATTTCGAACTATCTTCGGGCCATTTTCTTATTGTTTTCGGGATCATGTCTGTATTATTGTGGTTGTATTTCGAAATTGCTTTCGGTACTATTTCTAAATTATTTCAATATAATCTCCGTAATTATTCAATATTGTTAATGGATTATTTTCGGGATTAGTTTTAAATTATTCTACCGAATATTTCGGGATAATCTAGGGATCATTACGCTACAGTTTTAAGCATGTTTTTCACGATATCGAGGCTGTGTTTGGAATGATCTTGGATCGATTGGGGACTATTTCAGGATAATCTGGAACTATTTCGGGATAATTTCAGAAATAGTTCTGGGATCATTTCGGGATTACATTAAGGATAATTTCTGGATGTACATAGATATATATATATATGGCTTCCAGAATAATTTAAGAAACATTTCGGGGTTATTTTATAAAACGTTACAAGACTATTTCGGGACTTTTTTGATTGCTTTTAAGCTTATTTCGAATTAAATTTATGCAACATTTTGGGACTAATTTCGGAACTATATTCGGATCATATTTTTACCATCTCCGGAACATTTCGGAAAGGAATCATGTTAATTTCGGAAACAATTTTGGGATCATTTTGAAACAAATTATGAATTATTTCGGGACTGTCTCTGGATCATACTTAGACCACCTCCGAAAGATTTCGGAACGGTATTTATTACCTATTTGCGAATATTCAGGGAGCTTTGGAGACCGATTCGAAACTGTTTTCGCGATCGTTTTGCGATTCTTTTCAGGATTATAAATAGCTCCGATTTATTTTTGTACGCTTGTTCCTCATGGCAACAGTTTTTTTTTAAATCGTTACAACAATTTTTTTTACTTAAACCAAGTTGTATGTTTAAGTGCGCCGCTGGTAAAGGCTCGCAAAAAAACTTACTTTTGAAAAGCTTAGTGAGATTTAAAAATGAGCGGTGGAGTGGGTTTGCGAAATAGGGTACCGTGGACTGGTGGGTGGTTAATGGTAGATGAGGGTTGGAACGATTATTGATTGATCGGTGCTAGAGTTACGAATTAAAGTAGATGATGAACGAACAACCAGCCTTGGAAACTAGAGGGTTGCGATGCAGCGGGTAGCGAAAAAACATTTGCCATGATCCCGAAGCCCCAAAATAATCCTTAAGCAATCCCGAAGAAGTTCAAAAGTGATATCGAAACGGCTCTGAATAAGTACCGAAATGATGCCGAAACTTTCCCAAAATTTCCTAGACCTGGATCTATATGGCCCCCATTATTAAATAGCATTGGCCAAATTAATATTCTAAGAGTTACACTATTAAACAAAAATTAAAAATAAAACTGTTTCCAGGGGAGTGATAGCCCGCTTCTATAAAAAAAGATAAAACCAGTAGATTCTTCCAGTCCATTGGCTACTAATTTGCGAAATTTAATAAATTTGGTTCCAATTGACCACTTAATCCTCATTGCGGTTGTCTATTTCGGCTAAAAGTTTTAATATAATACAATTGTATTTACCCCCTCTTTGTAACATAAGTTTAATTTTTTTGTTCCCTCCTAATCGCATAAATAAAAATCTCTTTTGCATCAACACCTCAATTTCCCAAAGAAATTTGCATTGATTTATTTTTGCATAAATTACTGACGAATTGCATGTGTTTTCGTTATAGTTTGAACGTTCCCTCTTCCGAAACGACAAAATTGTGGTTAAACAAAAATGCGCCTTCTTGTTGTTTTGCAAAGCTGCTTGAAACAAGCCACAGTCGTTGTTAAGGCCTCTGACGGAAATATTAAAAACAAAAAACAATGAAAAAGAACAACAACAACAAAAAATAGGAACCCATGTACGTAAAATACAAAAAAGAAATACTAACCACAAGAATGATAAATACACCACAACCCCAAGCTCTTGAGCGCCGGAAGTGCAATTTTCGAATATTTTATGGGTGCAAAGAAAAAAAAGCTAAAAAAAAGAAATATCGTTCAACAAAAATGGTTTGTAGCGTTTTGTTTTGAAATACATATGTACGTCGGCTAAGCACATACCGACATAAATACATTTTATTTGTTCCGCAGCTACACAAAGAGGAATTTTTGTCGTCTAATTAAGTCCGTTTAAACTTGTGACTTGGACTTTTATTAATGAGTAGAAATTATTCGTATTTAGTTTACATTTCTATATATTTGATCTGGCTTAGAGCTTGGCTATTGTTTAAATATTTAGTTTACCTTAAACGCAGAACGGTATTGCGAAAGTGTGGAAGGCGTTTTATGGTTTTACATATAAGGTTTGTCAATTAATAACAAGTAGGGAAGGCTAAGTTCGGGTGCAACCGAACATTACATACTCAGTTGAGAGCTATGGAGACAAAATAAGGAAAATCACCATGTAGGAAAATGAACCTAGGGTAACCCTGGAATGTGGTTGTATGACATGTGTATCAAATGGAAGGTATTAAAGAGTATTTTAAGAGAGAGTAGGCCATAGTTCTATGGATGGACGCCATTTAGGGATATCGCCATAATGGTGGACCAGGGCTGACTCTAGAATTTGTTTGTACGATATGGGTATCAAACGAAAAAGTGTTACTGAGCATTTTAAGAAGGAGTGGGCAATAGGTCTATAGGTGGACGCCTTTTCGAAATGTCGCCATTAGGGTGGGCCAGGGGTGACTCTAGAATATGTTTGTATGATATGGGTATCAAATAAAAGATGGTAATGAGTATTTTAAAAGGGAGTAATCCTTAGTTCTATAGGTGGACGCCTTTTCGAGATATCGCCATAAAGGTGGACCAAGGGTGACTCTAGAATGTTTGTACGATATGGGTATCAAACGAAAGGTGTTACTGAGCATTTTAAGAGGGAGTGGGCATTAGGTCTATAAGTGGACGTCTTTCGAGATATCGCCATTAGGGTGGGCCAGGGTGACTCTAGAATGTGTTTGTACGATATGGGTATTAAATGAAAGGTGGTAATGAGTATTTTAAAAGGGAGTAATCCTTAGTTCTATAGGTGGACGCTTTTTCAAGATATCGTCATAAAGGTGGACCAAGGGTGACTCTAGAATGTTTGTACGATATGGGTATCAAACGAAAGGTGTTACTGATCATTTTAAGAGGGAGTGGGCATTAGGTCTATAGGTGGACGCCTTTTCGAGATATCGCCATTAGGGTGGGCCAGGGGTGTCTCTAGAATGTTTGTACGATATGGGTATCAAACGAAATGTGTTACTGAGCATTTTAAGAGGGAGTGGGCATTAGGTCTATAGGTGGAGGCCTTTTCGAGACATCGCCAATAGGGTGGGCCAGGGGTGACTCTAGAATGTTTGTACGATATGGGTATCAAACGAAAGGTGTTACTGAGCATTTTAAGAGGGAGTGGACATTAGGTCTATCGGTGGACGCCTTTTCGAGATATCGCCATTAGGGTGGGCCAGAGGTGACTCTAGAATGTTTGTACGATATGGGTATCAAACGAAAGGTGTTACTGAGCATTTTAAGAGGGAGTGTGCATTAGGTCTATAGGTGGACGCCTTTTCGAGATATCGCCATTAGGGTGGGCCAGGGGTGACTCTAGAATGTGTTTGTACGATATGGATATCAAATTAAAGGTATTAATGAGGGTTTTAAAAGCGAGTGGCCCTTAGATGTATATGTGAAGGTGTTCTCGCGATATCGACCAAAATGTGGACCAAGTGATCCAGAAAATCATCTGTCGGGTACTGCTAATTTATTTATATATGCAATACCACTAACAGTATTCCTGCCAAGTTTCCAAGGGCTGTTGATTTCGCCTTGTAGAACTTTTCATTTTCTTCTACTTAATATGGTAGGTGTCACACCCATTTTACAAAGTTTTTTCCAAAGTTATATTTTGCGTCAATAAACCAATCCAGTTACCATGTTTCATCCCTTTTTTCGTATTTGGTATAGAATTATGGCATTTTTTTCATTTTTCGTAATTTTCGATATCGATAAAGTGGGCGTGGTTATGGTCGGATTTCGCCCATTTTTTATACCAAGATAAAGTGAGTTCAGATAAGTAGGTGGGCTAAGTTTAGTAAAGATATATCGTTGTTTGCTCAAGTTATTGTGTTAACGGCCGAGCGGAAGGACAGACGGTGGACTGTGTATAAAAACTGGGCGTGGCTTCCACCGATTTCGCCCATTTTCACAGAGAACAGTTACCGTCATAGAATCTACGTCCCTACCAAATTTGAGAAGGATTGGTAAATTTTTGTTCGACTTATGGCATTAAAAGTATTCTAGACAAACTAAATGAAACTGGGCGGAGCCACGCCCATTTTAAAATTTTCTTTTATTTTTATATTTTGTTGCATCATATCATTACAGGAGTTGAATTTTGACTTAATTTACATATATACAGTAAAGATATTAAATTTTTTGTTAAAATTTGAATTTAAAAAAATTTTTTTTTAAAAAGTGGGCGTGTTCTTCATCCAATTTTGCTAATTTTTATTTAGCACATATACAGTAATAGTAGTAGCGTTCCTGCCAAATTTCGTCATGATATCTTCAACGACTGCCAAATTACAGCTTGCAAAACTTTTAAATTACCTTCTTGTAAAAGTGGGCGGTGCCACGCCCATTGTCCAAAATCTTACTAATTTTCTATTATGTGTCATAACGTCAACCCATCTGCCAAGTTTCATCGCTTTAACCGCCTTTGGCAATGAATTATCGCATTTTTTCGGTTTTTCGAAATTTTCGATATCGAAAAAGTGGGCGTGGTTATAGTCCGATATCGTTCATTTTAAATAGCGATCTGAGATGAGTGCCCAGGAATCTACATACCAAATTTCATCAAGATACCTCAAAATTTACTCAAGTTATCGTGTTAACGGACGGACGGACGGACATGGCTCAATCAAATTTTTTTTCGATCCTGATTATTTTGATATATGGAAGTCTATATCTATCTCGATTCCTTTATATATGTACAACCAACCGTTATCCAATCAAACTTAATATACTCTGTGAGCTCTGCTCAACTGAGTATAAAAATGAAACGTAAATAAAAGCAAATATTAGGTATTAGTATTAAAAAGTGTATGAAAAGCAAAAGTGTACTCAATTAATTGCAAAAACCAAAAAGTCAACACCAAAACGAAATGTG
Source organism: Eurosta solidaginis (assembly GCA_029619165.1). Taxonomy (NCBI): domain Eukaryota; kingdom Metazoa; phylum Arthropoda; class Insecta; order Diptera; family Tephritidae; genus Eurosta; species Eurosta solidaginis. The sequence goes on from JARSSU010046235.1 coordinate 25,618, forward strand.
TGCACAACAACAAAATGGGTGGGCAAATTTGGTGTGAATTGCATGTAGTGCAAATGATGATGATATGATTTGGGCATGCAATGTATCTTTATACAATATAATTGCATATTAAATTTATATGCACATTAGACCGTTTAGAAAAATTTTTTTTCTTCAAAATTTAAAATTTTGGAGTAATTTACATATACATTGCGCCATAAACTCGAGTTATGGGACAATTTTGAGTTTACGAGTACTGCAAACTCCAAAATGGGGCTAAATACCCCAGTGTATGGCACAACGTGAATGAAATTTAGACCTGAAATGAGGCATTGCTTTGTAAAGTAAGGGAGAGTCAAGCAGTGCATTCAAATATCTCTCTTACTGACCCAGGCCTGCATTCATGCATTCAATAAGGTTAGAGGAAAAAAAAGAGAGTTATTAGAGAGCAAATATACTCTCACAACTTATAAATTTTATTTTTCAAAATTCGCTGCTGAAAGAAAATCGAAAATTTCAATGTTGATACACAGAATTTAACCAACAACGAAATAGATTTAACTACAAAACTTTTCACAAAATTCGAGTTTGAAATTCGCAATTTCAAAATAGTTTCGTGAATTTCAAAATTTGTTGTTGGTTTTTTTTGAGTATGCAGCTTTTCAACTAAAAAAACATGAATTGGAGTACAAAACTATTAATTTCGAAAAAACTTGATAATTTATTCATGATAAAATAAATTGGACTACAAAACGTGTTTCACAAGGTACAGTTTCAAATCTATTAAAATTTAAATTAATTTAAAAAAAATTCACAATATACTAAATGTTTCAATTCGCAATTTCAAATAATAATAATAAAAATTCGCAAAAATTCGAACATTTAAATTAAATTTTGAAAAACTTTTTGAGTATGAGGTTTTTAAACAAACAATAAAATGAATTGTACTACAAAACTAGTTTCACAAATTACAAGTTTGAAACTTCAAAATTAACAACCTCAAAAACAGTTCGAAAAAAATTAAAAAAAACTTATTCCTAGAATATCAACAACTTTTTGAGTAGGCAGTTTTTTTAACCAATAATGAAATGAATATGACTGAAAAACAAGTTTCAGAAAGTAAAAGTTTCGAAGGTCTTGAAATTTGTAATTTCAAAAACAATTTCGAAAAATTTCGAAAATCTTAAAATTTTAGAATCTTTTTGAGTATTGATATATATTGGAACGATTTTCCGTCATCCCTTGTCAAATTTAGTTTGGAGACAATTTATTATCAGTGTCAATTTTCGTTCATGAGATGAAGGAAAATCGTTTCAATATACATCAATTACACAAAAAAACAAGTAAGGAAGGTTAAGTTCGGGTGTAACCGAACATTACATACTCAGTTGAGAGCTATGGTGACAACATAAGGGAAAATAACCATGTAGGAAAATGAACCGAGGGAAACCCTGGAATGTGTTTGTATGACATGTGTATCAAATGAAAGGCATTAAAGAGTATTTTATGAGGGAGTGGGCCATAGTTCTATAGGTGGACGCCATTTAGGGATATAGCCATAAAGGTGGATCAGGTTGACTCTAGAATGCGTTTGTACGATATGGGTATCAAATGAAAGGTGTTAACGAGTATTTTAAAAGGGAGTAATCCTTAGTTCCATAGGTGGACGCCCTTTTCGAGATATCGCCATAAAGGTGGACCAGGGGTGACCCTAGAATTTGTTTGTACGATATGGGTATCAAATTAAAGGTATTAATGAGGGTTTTAAAAGGGAGTGGTGGTTGTTGTATAGGTGGTCGCCTTTTCGAGATATCGCCATAAAGGTGGACCAGGGTGACTCTAGAATGCGTTTGTACGATATGGGTATCAAACGAAAGGTGTTAACGAGTATTTTAAAAGGGAGTAATCCTTAGTTCCATAGGTGGACGCCCTTTTCGAGATATCGCCATAAAGGTGGACCATGGGTGACTCTAGAATGTGTTTGTACGATATGGGTATCAAATTAAAGGTATTAATGAGGGTTTTAAAAGGGAGTGGTGGTTGTTGTATAGGTGGTCGCCTTTTCGAGATATCGCCATAAAGGTGGACCAGGGTGACTCTAGAATGCGTTTGTACGATATGGGTATCAAATGAAAGGTGTTAACGAGTATTTTAAAAGGGAGTAATCCTTAGTTCCATAGGTGGACGCCCTTTTCGAGATATCGCCATAAAGGTGGACCAGGGGTGACCCTAGAATTTGTTTGTACGATATGGGTATCAAATTAAAGGTATTAAGGAGGGTTTTAAAAGGGAGTGGTGGTAGTTGTATAGGTGGTCGCCTTTTCGAGATATCGCCATAAAGGTGGATCAGGGGTGACTCTAGAATGCGTTTGTACGATATGGGTATCAAATGAAAGGTGTTAATGAGTATTTTAAAAGGGAGTAATCCTTAGTTCCACAGGTAGACGCCGTTTCGAGATATCGCCACGAAGGTGGACCAGGTGTGACCCTAGAATTTGTTTGTACAATATTGGTATCAAAAGAAAGGTGTTAATGAGTATTTTAAAAGGGAGTGATGCTTAGTTCCACAGGTGGACGCCGTTTCGAGATATCGCCATAAAGGTGGACCAGGTGTGACCCTAGAATGCGTTTGTACAATATGGGTATCAAACGAAAGATGTTAATGAGTATTTTAAAAGGGAGTAATCCTTAGTTCCATAGGTGGACGCCGTTTCGAGATATCGTCATAAAGGTGGACCAGGGGTGACCCTAGAATTTGTTTGTACAATATGGGTATCAAAAGAAAGGTGTTAATGAGTATTTGAAAAGGGAGTGATGCTTAGTTCCAGAGGTGGACACCGTTTCGAGATATCGCCATAAAGGTGGACCAGGTGTGACCCTAGAATTTGTTTGTACGATATCGGGTATCAAATTAAAGGTATTAATGAGGGTTTTAAAAGGGAGAGGTGGTAGTTGTATAGGTGGTCGCCTTTTCGAGATATCGCCATAAAGGTGGACCAGGGGTGACTCTAGAATGCGTTTGTACGATATGGTTATCAAATGAAAGGTGTTAATGAGTATTTTAAAATGGAGTTATCCTTAGTTCCATAGGTGGACGCCGTTTCGAGATATCGCCACAAAAGTGGACCAGGGGTGACCCTAGAATTTGTTTGTACAATATGGGCATCAAACGAATGGTGTTAATGAGTATTTTAAAAGGGAGTGGGCCTTAGTTCTATAGGTGGACGCCGTTTCGAAATATCGCCATAAAGGTGGACCATGGGTGACTCTAGAATGTGTTTGTACGATATGGGTATCAAATTAAAGGTATTAATGAGGGTTTTAAAAGGGAGTGGTGGTTGTTGTATAGGTGGTCGCCTTTTCGAGATATCGCCATAAAGGTGGACCAGGGTGACCCTAGAATGCGTTTGTACGATATGGGTATCAAATGAAAGGTGTTAAAGAGTATTTTATGAGGGAGTGGGCCATAGTTCTATAGGTGGACGCCATTTAGGGATATATCCATAAAGGTGGATCAGGGTTGACTCTAGAATGCGTTTGTACGATATGGGTATCAAATGAAAGGTGTTAATGAGTATTTTAAAAGGGAGTAATCCTTAGTTCCATAGGTGGACGCCGTTTCGAGATACCGCCATAAAGGTGGACCAGGGGTGACCCTAGAATTTGTTTGTACAATATGGGTATCAAAAGAAAGGTGTTAATGAGTATTTTAAAAGGGAGTAATCCTTAGTTACATAGGTGGACGCCGTTTCGAGATATCGCCATAAAGGTGGACCAGGGGTGACCGTAGAATTTGTTTGTACAATATGGGTATCAAAAGAAAGGTGTTAATGAGTATTTTAAAAGGGAGTGGGCCTTAGTTCTATAGGTGGACGCCGTTTCGAAATATCGCCATAAAGGTGGACCAGGGTGACTCTAGAACGTGTTTGTACGATATGGGTATCAAATTAAAGGTATTAATGAGAGTTTTAAAAGGGAGTGGTGGTAGTTGTATATGTGAAGGCGGTTTCCAGATCGCGACCAAAATGTGGACCAGGGTGACACAGAACATCATCTGTTGGATACCGCTAATTTATTTATATATGTAATACCTGCCAAGATTTTAAGGGTTTTTTATTTCGCCCTGCGGAACTTTTTCATTTTCTTCTACTTAATATGGTAGGTGTCACAACCATTTTATAAAGTTTTATCTAAAGTTATATTTCGTGTCAATAAACCAATCCAATTACCTCACCATGTTTCATCCCTTTTTTCGTATTTGGTATAGAATTATGGCATTTTTTTCATTTTTCGTAATTTTCGATATCGAAAAGGTGGGCGTGGTCATTGTCGGATTTCGTTCATTTTTCATACCAAAATAAAGTGAGTTCAAGTAAGTACGTGAACTAAGTTCATTAAAGATATGTCGATTTGTGCTCAAGTTATCGTGTTAACGGCCATGCGGACGACTGTGTATAAAAACTGGGCGTGGCATAAACCGATTTCGCCCGTTTTCACAGAAAACAGTTAACATCATAAAATCTATGCCCCTACCAAATTTCAAAAGGATTGGTAAATTTTTGTTCGACTTATGGCGTTAAAAGTATCCTAGACAAATTAAATGAAAAAGGGCGGAGCTACGCCCATTTTGAAATTTTCATTTATTTTTGTATTTTGTTGCACCATGTCATTATTGGAGTTGAATGTTGACATAATTTACTTATATACTGTAAAGATATTAAATTTTTTGTTAAAAGTTTACTTTAAAAAAATTTTTTTTTAAATTATCTTCTTTTAAAAGTGGGCGGTGCCACGCCCATTGTCCAAAATTTTACTAATTTTCTATTCTGCGTCATAAATTCAACTCATCTACCAAGTTTCGTCGCTTTATCTGTATTTGGTAATGAATTATCGCACTTTTTCGGTTTTACGAAATTTTCGATATCGAAAAAGTGGGGATGGTTATAGTCCGATATTGTTCATTTTAAATAGTGATCTGAGATGAGTGCTCAGGAACCTACATACCAAATTTCATCAAGTTACCTCAAAATTTACTCAAGTTATCGTGTTAACGGCCATGCGGAAGGACAGACGGACGACTGTGTATAAAAACTGGGCGTGGCATCAACCGATTTCGCCCGTTTTCACAGAAAACAGTTAACATCATAAAATCTATGCCACTACCAAATTCCAAAAGGATTGGTTAATTTTTGTTCGACTTATGGCGTTAAAAGTATCCTAGACAAATTAAATGAAAAAGGGCGGAGCCACGCCCATTTTGAAATTTTCTTTTATTTTTGTATTTTGTTGCACCATGTCATTACTGGAGTTGAATGTTGACATAATTTACTTATATACTGTAAAGATATTAAATTTTTTGTTAAAATTTTACTTTAAAAAAAATTTTTTTTTAAAAGTGGGCGTGGTCCTTCTCCGATTTTGCTAATTTTTTTTAGGCGTACATATAGTAATAGGAGTAACGTCCCTGCCAAATTTCATCATGATATCTTCAACGACTGACAAATTACAGCTTGCAAAAGTTATAAATTACCTTCTTTTAAAAGTGGGCGGTGCCACGCCCATTGTCCAAAATTTTACTAATTTTCTATTCTGCGTCATAAGTTCAACTCATCTACCAAGTTTCGTCGCTTTATCTTTCTTTGGTAATGAATTATCGCACTTTTTCGGTTTTACGAAATTTTCGATATCGAAAAAGTGGGCGTGGTTATAGTCCGATATCGTTCATTTTAAATAGCGATCTGAGATGAGTGCTCAGGAACCTACGTACCAAATTTCATCAAGTTACCTCAAAATTTACTCAAGTTATCGTGTTAACGGACGGACGGACGGACGGACGGACGGACATGGCTCAATCAAATTTTTTTTCGATCCTGATTATTTTGATATATGGAAGTCTATATCTATCTCGATTCCTTTATATATGTACAACCAACCGTTATCCAATCAAACTTAATATACTCTGTGAGCTCTGCTCAACTGAGTATAAAAAAAAATTAACACAACAAAACGGATATTTTTGAGTATGTTTTCCAACCGAAAATAAAATTAGTGGGACTAAAAACTAGTTGTAACAAGTTTGAATCTCGCAAAATTGGCAATATTAGAAACAATTTCGAAAAAATTCAAAATTTTCAAAATTCGTTCGTAGAATTTTCAGAAACTCGTCGAGGATGTGGGTTTTCGACCAACAATAAAATGTATTGGATAACAAAACCAGTTATACAAGGTGCAAGTTTAAAATTCGCAATTTCAAAATCAGTTTCGAACCGATTATGCTTAAAATTTTCAAAAACTTTTGGAGTAGGCGGTTTTGCCACCAACAGTAAAAAGTATTGGACTACAAAACAAGTTTTACAATGTACAGGTTTGATATCACTCAAAATGAATTTCAAAAACAATTTCAAAAAAATTCGAATTTTCAAAATTTTGTCTTTTACGAAAAATTTTGAGTATGCAGTTTTTCAATCAACAATAAAATGTTCTGGACTACAAAATTAATTCCTCGAAGTACATGTTTGAAATCTCTCAAAATACGCAATTTCATAAGCAATTTCGAACCAACAATGATTAGAAAATCGTTCTATAGTCCTTTTGCAAACTTTAGTGATGTGAAGCATATTTTAAGCGCTTACAACTGGGGTAGCAAGCAAAGGGACTTGATTTTTGGACAAATTTCAAATGAGTTATTGTGTATTTCTCTGCATAGCTATAGGCCTAGCGTAGATAAGATACATATAAGCGAAACAGGGTAAATCACAGTTACGTTTTAGCGTACAGCGCAATAACGCACAAGCGCAACCCTAACAGTGTATTAGCGTAAGAAAATACTCTCAGAAGCGTATTAACCTAAGCAATTTCCGTTGTCCATACATAGTCATGATCTATCCTGAATTATTAAAAAGGAATAGTTCGACCACCTTTTCGTTAAAAATTTACCTAAACTAGCTTAGTCTGTTGCAAGTTCTTTATCTAAATCTATGCAAAATTAAATCATCGACAACTGTTCGTAATCAAGCGGCAGCGCTAAAAATTGCTTTTAGTGGTAAAATGCCATGGAAATGTGAATTTTCAATTTTATTGAAGCGTGGGATAGATTATAGAATATATTTGCCAAATTCGCGCTCTTCCATCTCAACAAATTGCAAAAGGGCAGACAGGTGAAGCTTAAATGAGTATTTTTTTGTTTACTTCAACAACGTTACTTACTGTACATCCATTGACACCTTTGAAATTAACAAGCTTGGCTGCCAGCTGCCGTTGTGAGTCTACGTCTGCCATAAGGTGCAACAAAAAAATAAATTAATAAAAAAAGTTCAATACCCAGCAGTAAAACAACGAAACCGTCCGAAAATAACACTAGTTCGAAACTGAGCTGACTTGAAACAATTACAAATCCAATGCATTGAGGAGTACTCTAGTGCCCGGAATTTAAATAAAGCCTTGACTTTTTCTCAGGGTTAATTAGATTGAAGGTTGTTTGTGTGAATGAGTAGAATCGCTGGTGACACGCCATCCACTATGCGTATTGCTTTGTATCATATTTAAATATTATTTCTAGCCAGTTACGACGACATGATCAACGTATAAGGTTAATTATCCCACTTCTCTCAGTTAAAGTGAAGAAGCGCTCACTGTCTTTATGACTATATGACTTCTTTCTCTCAACTCTGTCCATGGACTGAAGCCAGAATACATTAGGCCATTGCCGTGACTTTTAGGTGCGTCGGCTGTAGGGTCTTAGATACGGATAAGTCTACGAAGTCTTGGTAGATACAATTCCTTGCCAATTTGGCCGCCTTCTATATAGCTTGGAATTATAGCAGAGACGGTATCCAGCATAATAATCACAGTCTATATATTTTCACTAAGTTTGTTTAAAAATCGACCGTATTTAAATGGCAAGATTATCTGGGCTTACATCAGAGGTAGTGTGGTCCATCGTTCGCTTAGTTCTCTCTATGTCCAACTTATCAAAACCAGACATCTAAAAGTCCCACCCTTCGCGTTCTGTCATGTATGTCATGACAGCGAAACCTGTTTCGAAGACCATGCGTTGAAAAGGTGGCCCGGGCTAAGGCTATCCGACAATCCTTAGCAACGAACTAATTTTTAGTAAGCTCTTGATTATTCAGCAACTTTCTGTTATCGTTCGAATTGCTGTACCGTCTAATAAATAACTCAAATATGCAGTATAGCGAAATATTATTTATTTATAACACTACTATGGTAGCAGCGCTACACAATTAAATTACTCGCGTACGTCGCTTACAACGTTTTAAAACCAACTGATTTATTACACCTCAGCTTGCGATGCTTTTAAACCCCCGTTGCCTCGTTCGCCTTTTACTTTTCAGCTCTTGCGTCGAGATCTTGGCGTATTTCGAAGCAAATTTAAGGGCACGCCGATTTTTATTCAAAAAAGACATAAAAAGAGCTCATTATGTGACGCTTTTTGGCACCAGCTTTTTTATATTATATCATTTAGATGTAAGCCGGGAACTGAAGCTTTCCAGGCGAGCTTTGTGCTAGTTCCTTTAAGAACTCAAACTAGTTTTGAAATAGTTTAGTAATAGTTGGTTTGATATACATACATATATTCAAAAATAGGCAAATACAAGTATAAACTAGCAGCTCACATCACAACAACTAGCTAACCTATGATAAGTTGCAATCGACGATGCCACAAGCGCATTGCGGCAAACTAAAAAACAACAGCCAGCGCCAGCCGCATGACGCGCCGCTTAGACAGCCGATGACATAGTTGGTGTGGCTAAACCAATGAGTAAATGTACATATGTGAATGTGTGTGCTTAGTGCGGCTCATTGGATATATATTTATATTACAGCATCAGGTGATGCTTATGGGCCTACGTCTTCTGTCCCACTGCAAAAACAACTAAGTTTGTTACTAGTACATACGATTTTGGCCAATCAAGTTGTGTGAAATATGAAACTTTGTTGCTCTTGCATCACCCCAGTGGCAAGTCTGAAGATGTTGGAAATGTTTTTTATACCCAGCTGCATTTGTACACCGGCTATTATATCTTTGATTGGATAACAATTGGTTGTACATGTATAAAGGAATCGAGATAGATATAGACTTCCATATATCAAAATCATCAGTATCGAAAAAAAATTGAATAAGCCATGTCTGTCCGTCCGACTGTGAACACGTTAACTTGAGCAAATATAGAGATAACTTCACAAAATTCGGTACATGGGCTTACATATCTGGAGACATAATAGATTGGTATTAAAAATTAGCGAAATTGGACGATAGATAATCACGCCCACTCTTGCGATATCGAAAATTAAGAAAAATGAGATAATTCAAAAAGGAATACCACTAAGCTAATGAAATTTGGTAGGTGTATAGATTTTATGACGCAAAACATAAATCCCAAAAATTTTGAAATATGGGCGTGGCACCACCGACATTTAGAAGAAAAAATTTGGAAGTTTAACAAGCCGTTCAAGATATTACATTGAAATTTGGCAGACACACATCCTTGCCAAATTATATAGAATGAGTGAAGATAAACAAAATCGGTTAAAGACTACGCCATCTTTTCCTAAAGGTCTAACCTTAACAATGTTTGCAATAACTCTATGGTATTTCCATAACTACATTTGACTGATATTCTACCAACAACAGCGTTTCAAGTGCACAGCTGGGTATGTAATGTTCGACTTCAACCGAACTTAGACTTTCTTACTTGTTTTTTCTCGTTTCGATCGGATGCCACTACTGACTTTTGTGACGAAGCCAATTGAGGCTGTGAGTTTTTTTTTCATACTATTTTGCTGCCTCTTTTGAAATATGAGAACTTTTTCGTTTTGAAATTAGATTGCCGTCATTTGCTATTCACCAAAGAGTACGCAGCACAAAAAAACGCGTTATTGATTTTTTTGTATGCAACATGAAAACGGTGTCACGTTGAAAGTTGGTACTGTTATATATAAAAGTTAAAAAGAAGAAAATATTAAAAAGTAAATTAAGCTTCTATTAAGTATAAGTTATTAAGTGGCTTAAGAATCTTGTGCCATCTTGTATGCAACTGTTCTAATTTAAACACTTTTTTTCCTTTTATTGCAGAAAGAGACTCCCTCCGATGTGCTGCTACATTTGGCAGCACTACGTGGCGATGAAATCAACCTGCGGCGCGTACTCGACAGTGGTAAAGTGCATGTGGATTGCAAAGATGAGGTATGTAATGATAAGGCATGAATATGATGATATTTTTTGTATGGGTACGACTAGCTAGAGATGTTTATATTTGTTGTAGAGCCAGACATTTCGGGATTTTGCTCCTTTTGGTAGATTTGAAGATACTTGCAGTTTTATGTTGCCTCAGAATAACTGCTTTAGCGTAATATAGATTCAATCAGAGCTGGTAGTATAAGTATTATGATGAGAGGACTGTACCTTTTATTTGGCTGCTCAGTTCAAGCTAGCACTTTTGGATAGAGACAATCTACCTTTGATTTCTAAGCTGATATTGTTTTCGCTGTTAATGCTGGTTCCTACATAGACGAAATCTTGCACAGTCTCAAATTTATATCCGTCAAACAGTGACGTGGCTGCCAAGACGCCAATACCCGATTCCTTCTTGGATAAAAGCAAATACTTTGTCTCATAATAATATAGTATTAATAGTTTTCATTTACCAAAAGATCCACTTTTTGGCCACTTTATCTAATCCAAAGAAAGCAGAACTCACGGGCGTAGACTCATGACGGGTATTTTGACTGGACACTGCCTTCTGGCGTCGCATGTCTTTAAATTAGGCTTGGCCACTGATAGCAGATGTAGGAAGTGCGGATTGGAGGAGGAAACGATCGAGCACGTTTTGTGATCGTGCCCTGCGCTTGCTATAAAGCTTCTAGTATTTGCCAAGAGGACGAAATTACAACATAACATAGGTCCAGGTTTTTGATAGGGTTTTTCAGTTCGGCCGTAAAACAAACTTCTGGATACAAACTTCTGGTAACACTACGGACTCATTCAGTCTATGGGAGGTCCTCATTGACCGGCAGTTCAACCTAAGCTAACCTAACCACGGCGCGTTTGTTGAGGCCAATAAATATCATCAGCATATGCCAGCAACCGCACGCTCTTTTAATATATTGTGCCATAAGGGTTTAGTTCTGCTGCAGGAATTATCTTCTCCAGCATTAGGTTAAGAGAATCGCGCAAAAGGGAGTTGCCATGTCTGAAGCCTCGGTAGGTTTCGAATGGCTCCGAGAGTCCGCTGCCAAAGGCTGCTTTGAAATCGAAAAAACGATGGTGTGTGTCGAATCTCTTATCTGAGTATTTTCTAGAATATGGGGCATCGTGAAGATCTCTGGTCAATGGTAGATTTACCAGTTCTTAACGTTCACGTTCACTTAACGCAGCCATACGAGGCATTATCGACATGTTTCGTGTTCTTTAATCAGAAGAAAGCCAAGTAGCATGGTGTATATTTTTATGCTGAAACGTGATACTGCAAATGACCATGTTTCGTGAAGCGCCGAAGTCAATCAGATTCAACCCGTTGGTAGATGTTAAATCGTAGAGGCTTAGTTTTCGGCTTGTAGGATCAAAGATCCGCTCCCACCCCCACCTTTCTTGCCTTGAAAAGAACGAAACAGCCAGGCATTTTCTGTTTGTCTGTCCGACCAAGGCTGAGATCGAGTTTAAGATAAGATAGATGAGACAAAACAAAGGATCTGCACAGTATAAACTAAGTTTCTGGATGCTAAATTTGCTAAATTGTCTCCAATTTCTGCTGAGATTATCCGATTTCGAGCGACAGATTTTGTAATACCTAACTCTGATACTTTCAGGGTCCCTACGAGACAATATCCAGATAACATAATATCTACAAGGCAAAATCGCGACAAGGAACAATCGATATAAATGTGTATATCGGTAGAACATATATTGAAAGACTTCTCTAAAATCGTGACAAAATTTAGAAATAACTTTAAAAAAAAGTAGGGACTATATGTTTGTATTGTCCCTTATCGGGATACTGTTTTACATCCTAACTAGGGAACACAGCGTACGGCAATAGTTAATTGACTGCGACTCTAACATCTTAGAGCAGATCTAGGATGCTTTCGAAAGATATTCAAAATTTTGCAAATTTTGTGATTATCGAAATGACTCGGGATTGTATGATCTAATGTTTATTTATGTTATCGTTATTAAATTTGTTGTTCATTCATAGTTGGATAAGTGGCGTTTGCTTTATGCATTGAGAGCGCGTGGAGTACAGATGTTGTTGTGGTTGTTGTCGCTCGTTTAACCTTTGGTATTTGAGAGTTAAAAAACAACAACACTGGTTAAGGGTATTCATAATGTAAATGAATAAAAATAACTTTGTTTTTCAACAGACATAAAAGCACATTTATATTCTCACTATCACGTAAAATTTGGTTTATAATCTACATATATAGAAAAACTTTTATAGTCGCTTGTTAAACTGAAAAACCAGGAACTCAAAGGTAGAATAATTTTCATTAACAAATAACAGCTTTATAAGCTCTTCATATACTGATTCGGTTTGTTTTGTTGATTTTCCGACAGGGTGGATAAATGATGTACATATATTGGAACGATTTTTCGTCATCCCTTATCTAAATTGGTTAGGAGAAACCCCGGTTTCGTCGTTGCGCCATCAGTGTCAATTTTCGTTTACCCTAATTCTAAAATATTAAAAGAACTAGGTATACAAGTTATGACTTCAACTTTTCCTCCATAACTCAACACGTATTCAATAATTCATATTGCCGCTGTTGTCCCAATGTGATAAGAGCTGTGATTGATAATCACGATTATGAACTGCGATTCTAATAATCTTGCTGTATATTGGAACGATTTTCTGACATCCCTTGTCAAATTTGGTTTCGGGACAACCCGGTTTCGGCGTTGTGCCATCATCAGTTTCGATTTTCGTCATGTCGAGAGAACGTGATCGCGATTATCAATCACCGCTCTTGTCCCATTGGGACAACAGCGGCAATATGAATTATTGAATACGTGTTGAGTTATGGAGGAAAAGTTGAAGTCATAACTTGTATACCTAGTTCTTTTAATATTTTAGAATTAGGGTAAACGAAAATTGACACTGATGGCGCAACGACGAAACCGGGGTTTCTCCTAACCAATTTAGATAAGGGATGACGAAAAATCGTTCCAATATACATACATCCGCGACAAACCGGTTTCGGCGTTGTGCCGACGAAAATCGACACTTATGATGGCACAACGCCGAAACCGGTTTGTCTCGAAACCAAATTTGACAAGGGATTACGGCAAATCGTCCCAATATACATCATTTATCCACCCTGTCGTAAAATCAACAAAACAAAATAAGTCAATCATCTTGGTGCGCCCTTGAACTGAGTAAGACCAAGTGGCTGGCCTAGGGCCCCTCTACTTCTGCCACGACCCTAGCTGTCACAATTAGCCCAGCTTGCATCTAAACTGCACACGCTACCCAAAGTGCACGAAGGAGAACGCGGAGATTGAACACGGCTACTCTACTGGGACTACCCTAGCGATACAACCACACCTCATTACACTTCATACTTAGTGAATAAGTTTTTTTTTCGCTGATCGGGATGGAGACTGCCTAATGCAACATGGGCCCGTGGACTACAAACGAAGCCATATATCCTGGAACGGCTATCCTGGGACGGCTTTCACATTACTTCAGGGTGACGTTCCATGTTTCTCATTTTTTAAGAGCCTTCTGTTTTTCATGCGTCTTGCTTTGCGGTTTTTTTTTACGAAATATCCAATTTTTTGAGACTTTTTTGGGACGCTCAGCATTTATGCTATTACTGATGGCGATTAAGCCGACTCTTTCCTAGAGCATTTATCGGTTGTGACTCCACCTCAGATTGACTAAAGTGTGTTCAGCATCGTCCTCGTCTGCTTCCCTGCAAACGCAGTTAGGGTCTTCGGTGCAGGTTTTTTTGAAGTTCCCGTGCCTAGAGAGCATTTGTGTAACGTAGTATTGAATAATTTAAAAGATTGATAAAGATCTAGATGTATTCACAAGTTAAACTTTTACATATTGTGGCGAATATTAGCATGACTATGCCGTTAGTAACAACAAAAAACAGCAAGCAGCCACAGTTATGTACATGTACACTAAAGCAAGTAGCCACACTTGTGTACAAGGCCACGGAGAATATTCCATACACATATATATATGTAGCTGGCAAGTAAGAACAGAAGTTGTTACTCACACATATACACGCATATGGCTAGAAGAAAAGCATAAACTACAGATATACATGCATATAACTAAATAATCAAGCACGAGATACAAAGCATGTGCGTGAAACGTCTAGACCTAAGGAGAAATGGGCGAACGAGGTAACTGAGAGTATAAAAGCAGTGCAAGCTGAGAAATTAGTAATCAATTTGATTTAAACACGCTATTAGTGAAGTATAATTGTGAAGTACTACTCCCAAAGTAGTCTAAATGAAGCCCATTTTGTAATACTGAATATTGTAGTTATTTATTCGACATTTCAGTGATTCGAACATAAGCAGAAGGCGTATGATTACCAGGAATCCCGCAAAATTCGTTACAATATGGAGGCCGGTCCCAAATGTCCCTATTGAGTATCTTGGGTGCAGAAAATTTTCTCATAATTAACTCTGCGCATTAGGGTGGGTCGATTTGTGTGGACGAAAGTTAACCGATATCGCGCCATCGATTTTTCGATAGGATTTGGGCTCAAGAAATAAAAGTTCCACTACGCATATGCAAAAAAAACAATTTTCGAGCCTGCGAAATTTCATTTTTTAGACTTTGTTTCGACTTTAATTTTTAAGGTTTTTTTCATAACCTACTAAAAATATTTCATTTGATTGTAAAATGTTCATGTATACCCTGTCCGACCCAAAAATATCCGCTAAAAAAAACTGTTATCGCCAACGTTTTTAGCGGACATTTTTGGTTCGGACAGGGTATACATGAAAATTTTACAATCAAATGAAATTTCTTTAGTAGGATATGAAAAAAACCTTAAAAATCAAAGCTGAAAAAAGTCAAAAAAATTAAATTTCGCAGGCTAGAAAATAATTTTTTGGGTATGCGTAGTGGAACTTTTTTCCTGAGCCCAAATCCTAACGAAAAATCGATGGCGCCATATCGGTTAATAAATCGACCCACCATACTGCGCATGCTTATTCAATCAACGTCATTTAAATCCACTTTTTGACTGCCTTGTTAACTTCGTAATAATAAACTTTGTGGTACCTTACTGGACACTGCCAGTGGCTAGCGTCACGTGCTTGTAAGTTAAGCCCCATCAGTAAAAGCATATGTAGGAAATGCGAGCTACAGGAAAAAACGTTCGGGCACGTTCTGTGTTGGTGTCCTGCGCTCGCGAAGTCAAGGCTCCAGCTACAAGGGGCGGTAGAGTTGCGAGATCTCGAGACAGCAATTGAGTTAGATTTAAGAAAACTTGCAGTATTTGTAAAGAGGACAGAGTTCTTCTAAATATAAGTAGTGGCGCCTAATTGAGGTTTTTCCGTTTGATCGTCCAACAAATTCAGTCTATGCGAGGTCTTCATTGACTGGTCAGCTTAACCTAACCACAGTGGGTCTTTTACTATTTGGGACAGAAGCGTCGCAACATACTAGGGTCCGTTCCGTCTAAACCTACATTTAATTTTATTCGAAGAGATTGAGCACTTCGGCATGCATTTTTCCAACTTACAACCCGGGCTTGGCTTATTTAGGTATTCTTCACTGATTGGCACATAACCCTTAGAAGTTTTTCCTAGCGGAAATATCGAAATGAAATAAATCTTCAGTTTTAGCCTTGAGATTTTAACCCCTTTTCTTAAACTAACGAAATTAGTACTCTGGTTTCCTCGGCACACACACTTCTAACCAGTACCTACGTAGATACCTTTTCGTTACTAGTAACTACTTATTATTCCACAATTGTTTCCACATAAACATTTATTTATGTTCAATTAAAATGCAACAAAATTTCATTTTGGTAATTTGCCAAAAAAACTTAAATCAATACTTTCGCTTTTTTACCTCACGTATTGGCGCTGAAATAAATAATAATAAATTTACCACAAATACCAAACGCCTTTTTTGTCGGCAACACCTTAATACTCTCGCCGCCAACTAAAATATGTTTATAACATTTTGATTGTATGTATTTACTGTTACGGCTGCATACGTTTATTGTTAAAGCTGGAGACATTGGTGCTTTATCGGTAACCGTATCGGTAAACTTTTAACAGCTGATTCGACCACCTTATGAGAATCAATGCAATCGATTATTGGTGCCGCTAAAGTCGTAACCGTATCGTAGCCAACCAATTGGGTTTTGGTTTACCGTCGTAACGATAAACAGCTGATTACGTTAGGGATACGGATACAGCGATACGACATACGGCACCAATGACTCCGGCTTAACGCTTTTTGGCGCGCATAAATTTCGTGTCGAACGAACGGGGTGTATGCGAATCGAATCATAGCTGCACTAATTTCGTGTGCAGCGGCAATAACAACAACGACGACGCAGCGATGCGATGCCAAAAAAATTTGCACTCCAGCGAAATTTAATTTGTATGCAATTCGTTATGCTGGAATTTAAATATGTAGCTAATAAAATAACAGAGCATGAGCGATGCAGTCGAGTTGTTTTGTTGGCAAAAGGTGCGAACTGCTGCGACTGCGCAAATAATATGACGAGGGAAGAGTTGCTAATTATGTGTGATGTGTGTAATCCAGGGATGCACCTTAACGTTAAGCTAATCGTTTATCAAAAAATTTCCACCGTTTCCGTTGAAACACTTCAAATATTATCGATAAAGAAATTATCAAGATAAATTGTATCTCGTTTTTAACCGAAACGAAAAGCTTTCGTTAACGTTAAAAACGTTAACGAAAACGTGATACTTTATGTTTGAATTGTGCTGGCAATGCTATAGCCATGGTGAAGCCGTAAGGTGGCAACAACGAGCGCACATACACACACAAACTATGTAATTTGTTTGTGTAATTCGTTGGTGGTAATGTCAAAAATACTCTGAGAAATGTTCGTACTGTCAAAATTCATGAGAAAAGTTGCAATCAGCTTGGCTAATGCTTTCACCTTTAATGACTCCGCCATCAATCAGCTTTGCCAGCATAGTTTGAAATTAATAATCAACATAAACGATTTGATTTCGTTTTGATATGGCAGAAAACGAAACGAAATCATTTCGTTAATTTGACGATCTTAACGTTAATAAACGAAACGAAATTACTTCGTTTCGTTTATTAACGTTGATTATCGTAACGAAATGATATCGTTTCGTGGGTTAAGCATGCCTGGTGTAATCACATATTTATTTATTTAGCGTAGACTAAAAAGAAGAGAAGCTTTTGAAAATGCCGTAAAGAAATGATTTGCATAGGAATTGTACTAACTGTGTGTTGTAATTGTCATCTAGTTCATAGATCTAAAGAAAGGCATCAAACTACTGGTGAAATCAGTTGGAGAAAAATTTGCACATATGACCTCAAAAACGAGTTCTGGTTTATTGCTGTGCTGCCTGGATACCAAAGACCCGAGCTCAAGCAGCACACTCTCGTCATTTTATGCACATTCTCTAAAAACCAATTGCTGCTGTTTTAGTATGGCTAGTCGGTGTTACGTTCAAAGCAATTGCCGCGGGCAATGAACCCGCTTGTATCTTTTTCAGAGCATTTGGCCACTTTCTGAAGTTCCGGCAGTATATTACCGACCATAGTTATAAACCTAGTGTGAGCTAGAGCTGAGGTTAGCTTGTAGGTAATCTTGTAGGTGTTTGAGGAGTAGCAGTTGGACACCACGAACTGCTTGAATCTCTCATGCATGTTTCTTTTGATGCATATCGACCGTCTCTGCAGGATCCCAGGATCCAGCAGTGCCCCTTCCTTTGCAAGTTCGTCTGCCTTCTAGTTACCCTCAACGTGAAATACGCTTTTCATTTTATTATATTTGTTAACATTTGCAATCGCTATTTTAACTAAATTGTTGTCGTGGCCGCCACTGAAATCGTAACCGTCAATGTAATCGTAAACGTAACTGTGATAGTAACCGTCAGTGTTATTGTAACCGTAACTGTAATAGTAACCACATCTGTAATAGTAGGCGTATCTGTAATAGTAGGTACCCACATCTGTAATAGTAACTATATCTGTAATAGTAAGCGTATTTGTAATAGTAACCATAACCTAACAACCGCAACCGTGATGTTGTTGTTGTTGTTGTAGCGATAAGGTTGCTCCCCGAAGGCTTTGGGGAGTGTTATCGATGTAATGGTCCTTTGCCGGATACAAATCCGGTACGCTCCGGTACCATAGCGCCATTAAGGTGCTAGCCCGACCACCTCGGGAACGATTTATGTGGCCACATTAAAACTTCAGGCCATTCCCTCCCTTCCTACCCCCAAGTTCCATGAGGAGCTTGGGGTCGCCAGAGCCTCGTCTGTTAGTGAAACAGGATTCGCCGCGGATAGGTGAGGTTGACAATTGGGTTTGCGCTGGAAACCTGAAAGGTTGCGCTACACAGACCCTTGAATCTGGTATTTAAGTCGCCTCTTACGACAGGCATACCTACCGCGGGTATATTCTGATCCCCTAACCCGCTGGGGTACCGCAACCGTGATCGTAAACATGGCTTATAACCGTAATTGATCGTGGCTCTAACTGAAGTCGTAACCGTCAGTGTTATCGTAGCCTTAACTGTAATAGTAACCACATCATTAATAGTAACCGTATGTGTAATAGTAACCGCATATGTAATAGTTAGCGTATTTGTAATAGCACCGCATCTGTAATAATAACCGTAACTATAATCGTGTTCATAACCATAACCTAACAACCGCAACAGTAATAGTAAGCATATCTATACTAAGTGGTCATAAACAGTCACCGGGAACGTAACCGTCAACGTACTCGTGATTATATGTATCTATCACCGTAACTGAAAGCTTAACAAACACCTAACGCTAGCCGCTTTAGCCAGATTATCCGTACCACAGCTTGCACTGAACCTATTAACCTTTCTTCCAGATGAGAGCCATGTCTTCTGCAATTCGAAGGAGTACTCTTCAAGACTCAGGCGGACTTCGTTGGATGCCCCTTCACTTAATTTGATATTTGTTTGTAAAGCTAGCGGCATTGCTATGATTTTTTTTCCTCTCTAATAACGCCGTCGTTACGACTACGATCTTTCCTTTCCCCGCTAGTTTCAGGCTCGCAAGATCTCTTACTATCACCTTTACTTTCAGCCTGTTACGATTCGTGACGCTGGAACGTCCCTTCTGCCCATATCGCGGAATATTTTCCCAAACTCTCGATACAACATATACTCTCGTCGCTATTTCGAAAGTATTCCTTCTTTTTTTTAGCTTTTGGCGGTCGTTTCTCGTCTCCACGAGCCTAGTACTGTGCCATTTCGCCTTACCTAGTCGCCTCTTAAAAGCCAGATTGCTTCCTCCAGCCATCTAATTTCCTCTCAAAATGTCTTTTTTCCTCACCCCGCTGGTTCTATCGAATATTTAACACAGCAAAATTATTGTTATCGAACTGCTTTCGATTTATTTTCATAGTCTTACAGGACCATGCGTCTTTGGGATGAAGCAAAGCACATCTACAAGAAGAAGAAGACTATGCCCAGATCTCGCTGTTTCGGTCAGTTACGTCACCCACGGCTCCCAAGCGCTGGATAATTCTTTTGCTCTGTACTGTGATAGGGATTTCTTCTCTTTTCTGTTGCGTACTATTCTCCACAGCCTTATTTATACGCACTACCCAGTAGTTGGTGCTCCACCACCGAGCTCAGTGAGCAACACTTCTCTCGCTATCCAAGTGCGGCTAATGCTTTAAATGCGCTATCGTCTTACCCTCATCCTTATTTTAGTGAAACATTTTTTAGTAAATTATCTTGATCATATGGTGTAGAAAAACTATTCACACCAGTAGCATCGTCAAAAAATCATTTGTGTTATAGAGTCATATTTTCCCTGTTGTTTCCCGAAGCAGCCAGCTTTGTGTCGGACAGTTTAAACACAGCCTTACTTACAGCGAATTTACTGCAATTCCCTTATTTGCAATCTTCTGCTAACGTTCGTATCGCTAAACTGTTGAATAAATAACTCCAATATTGAATAATGGAAAAATGGCCTTTATTAAAGTACTTCACAATAACGCTTATACTTTGCAACGAATAGCAGCTTGCTTAATAACCAAACTGATTGATAGCTCAAATGAAACTGATTTTCAAAATAATACTGCTATTGCTCGCTAGATAGCGTCTTAATCGAAACTGCTTGATAGCTTCAATGAAACTAAACTCCACATCTTCGGAAACCAAGTCAGTTGGACCATGAGACCAGTGAGTAGGAACTTAGCTTTAAATAAATTTGGTATGTAAAATTTGCTGTGCCCATGGGAAATATAGAAGGTAGATATGAGGTAAAATTCTGCCGCCCATAAATAAATCACATTTCATGGAGTAAGTTCGGAGAGACATTTGTTCGACACATAAATGGGTAAGGGAATTGAAAGCTCTTGCATCGAGATGCCCAGGTGATAACGATGACTGACTTGAAGGAACTACAGCTAGGAGCTAGCACTAGTTTGGCTGATCACAAGCATACTCCTTTGATATAGTGAACGAATGCGAACTAATATACTAAGCTCACGTAATATTTTGTAAATATTTTTTGCATTTTTACGATTTCACTCGCTTATCTGTATGGGATATCACTATTCAGGTGCTTAGTAACTCATTCTCCACAAAACATGTAAATTTTCCGTTCCAGTGATTTTCACAATTTCTGTTTGCATTCGATGTGGTTAAACTAAATTGGTTTCGTGCATTCGATATATATAGAAATAAATTACTTTGAATGCAAAACGCCCCCTTTTTGATGTACGTAACGGCTGAGTATTCTTTTGATTTCATTTGGCGCGTTGGATTAAATTTCAATTTCATATATTTCGATTTTTTTGCGGTTGCATTGCATAATTGCGCATAAATATTGCGTAATTGGTGGAAATTTTTAAAACAAAGTGATTTTTTTTGTCGTTGAAAGTGGTATGAAAACAATTAGGAGTGTTTATTTAAATCTTTAAATAAAATTTCAACTTTTATATTTTCATTTTAGCGTTCGAAAAAATATTTTATTATTCTGCAAATCTTTCAAAAAATTTCTCAATTTGTTTTTTAATTTTATTTTTCAGGATGGAACAACACCTCTAATATTATCATCAGCGGGCGGTCATACACCCTGTGTTTTGGAGCTACTTGAACAGGGTGCTGATCCCAATTCGAGACGCGCTACTGGCACAACACCGCTATTTTTCGCCGCACAGGGTGGTTATTTGGATGTTGTTAAAATATTGATAAAAGCGGGCGCTAGCGTGGATACACCTTCTGTGGTGAGTTCAGTAAAATAAAATTTGAGCTATACTTAAAATCAGCAGAAAACCAAGATTTTGTCACAGCGACTCAAATATCACAGTAAATCGTAGCAATAATTGCGAAGAAATTCCATTGACTGGCTGACTGACGGCATCTGTGTTCATTTTTCCTAAAACGGCAATCATAGATCCAAACATACCACTCGTCACGGAACCTGCTATTTTATAAACCAAAGAGGCTGTGATTTCCCCTTAAGTAGTAGCGACTGCATCATATACTGCTACAAATTCGCCTTTCAGCCAATTCACTTCTTGATTATTTATATTTTTGTAGTTGATTTTCTAGTGAGCGCATTTGTGCATTTTTATTCAGATAATATTGCTCTAAGAACACTGATCAGTCACAGTCACGTATAGATATCACTGTGACTGGGAAATTACAGGCAAAAATTACGAATTTTTTCAAAAATTTCGGGATCTACCAAATCCAGTTTTATACTGTTTTCACACAGAAACTTATGCTATGTTCAAACAGAAAAATAAATTGAGGCAATATCAATTCAAATTGAGTGGTGTTCATACAACTCAATTTAGCTTACACAATAGTAATTTGATGGCCGGTTGGCTCATCTCTACAGCAACAACATACCTGTGTTCAGAATGTCAAAATGTGCGTGTTGGAATTAGGTGAATGGAATGGAATAAAACATAAAACTTAAAAATGTTTGTGTGTTGTAAGATAATGTGTTCAATGTTTTGGTTTCATTTTGAGTTTGCCATCCTCTTTTGACAATTCCTACTCCAGTGAAATGAAAAAAAATAATATCAGCTGATGAGATGAGCCAACCATATAGTTGATCCATGCGCAGCTGACGTTTAAATCTACTCAATAAACACACTTTACAAGGTTGTATTTACAGTTTGAAACAATTTATTACGCAATTTTTTTTAAATTGGCAATTTGTTATTACAATTTATTATATGATAAATTGCGTAATAAATTGCCCAAATGGTATAAATTGCCAATATGGCGTGTGTTTGTACCTAGTATTAATGATCTCATTTCACCTTCTAATGAAATCGTAAATTTTTTGCTTTCACACAGAAGTAACTGCTCGATTAGTATGAAGGATGAAATGTCAAGCGAATAAAATGACAATGCTATATGACAGACAATCATGGCGGAACGATACAAGGTGGCAGCATGGTGACATACCTACAAAGAAAAAAAATTCCATGTACTTGTAAATTCGATGGACAAATGTCACAATCGTACTGCGCCGGAAGTTGATGTATCAAATCAAATAAAGAAGGTTATAATCAGCTGTTCGATGCGGCCACCTTGTATCGTTCCGCCATGCAGACAATGACATTTACTTTGACAAATGACATTTTTAAGCACTGAACACACCAAAAACTAAGAAGCGGAAGGCTGCCAACAGAGTTGCATTGTGCTTTTGACTTCATTACGCATTCGATTAGCTACTAATGAAATAATTATAGATTCGAATTTTGTAGGGAAGATTGAGCTCAATAAGCGTCTTAATATAGAAAAACTGCCTTTATTATTCAATAAGCCGTCTGTGTGAAAACAGTATTAAACTGATGTCATTTCGTTTTGGAAAATCACGCCATAAACAAAGATGCAACATGATCCAATCAATTTCTATAAAACAAGGATTCATTTACGCTGGATTAGAATCCATCCAAATTTTTAAAGCTGCATATCAACTACTCATTATCAAACTTCCTTGTGATCTCTAAGCAGGAGATAATCAGGTAATACTTGTTGCCGAGAGAAACTCACACTAGAGAACAGTGTACCACTATAGTGGTAGATCTACCACTATTTAGGCTAAAATCCGGATCTACCACTCCTACCACTAAATCTACCACTTTTTTATTTACCTGCATTTGACTATGTTCTTTAAGTTGCTCACAATGACCTAAAGTTAAGGTTTTTAAGTATGTTGAAAATTAAACGTAAAGCACACTCTGTATAAGTTTTTCAAATTTTCACCAAAGAAATGTGTGATTTTTATAATACTTACGTACCTTCGAAAGAACTTATACAATTTTATGTAAAATTTAACTTTATTGATGGGAAATTCGTGCCAAGAACTTTGTAATAATCTGATATTTCGACTGCTGAGTGGAATATCGCCGTATCTCTGCCGCCGTTTCAGAAACGCCCTATCCCAGAAAGTTTTGGAATAACGCCCTATTTCAGAACTTGTTTCAAAAACGCTCTATCTCAGCTTAAATTTAATAAATTTGTGACATAAGCTGGGACGTTTATGAAAAACATTTTGGGCGTTCTTCAATCGAGTTCTGAGAGAGGTCGTTTTCAAAAGAAAAACTGAAATATGGTGTTTTTGAAAAACATCCTCAGATAGGGCGTTCTCGAACTGGCAGCCGAGATACGAGCGATATTCCACTCAGCCGTCGATTGCAGTATCCGATGGATGCCTTCGATGTCACGGATGTAAGTTGTAAGATTTAAAAAATAAATTGTTTTATGAGGTGGGTTTGTCTAAGGTTGGGGTAACGGTCAGTCAATCCAGAGTCGAGTAAAGGTCCCACAAACCCCTACTGAATAAATACACAATATATGTGTTACGAACACACGCACACACGGCTGGAGATATTATGCGGGCAGCAGCTTTCCGCCGCAAGATGGCGAGGGGGCGGAGCGGCGTTATTTACCATAGTGGTTGTTGGCTATGATATAGAAAAAATAAGTACAGGGAGGTTCAGGTTTGATGTTATTGTAAGCTACGTTACAGTTTTAATGCACAAGTCTATTTCATTAGATTCGGGCTATTGGTATTCGTTGTATACCATTGAAGTAATATGTTATTTTAAGGTTTCTTAGTAGTATTATTATATGTTTTAACTATGTGTTATGAAAAATGGAATATTTGGAGACTGTAAATTAACTTTAGTCGTATCCACACATGGTTTGTTAAATTCCTTAGTCGGTAGTTCGCATTTGATTATCAATTTCAGCTGTTAAGGTTTTTGTAGTAAACAAATTTTCAAACTTTTAAGACTAGTTCTTTGATACTTATTCAAATAGTTTATTATAAAAAAATGCCTAAAAACTACCGACCACTAACTTCATAATTAAAAACTAGGTGAGAGTCCCACTATTATTTAATTATATTTTTTTATTTGATAAGATCTAAAGCCTATACACATACTCTTCATACACATGTTTATATGTATGTTGTTAATGCACTTGAAGTTGTTATGTTCGTTTTAATGGTTGAATAATAATAATTTGAAAAAAAATGGTTTTAATGTTTTTGAAAATTCTACCACTATTTTTAGGAGATCTACCACCCTTTTTTTGAAAATCTACCAGTAAATAGATTTTAGAAGTGACAACACTGCTAGAGAATTATCTCCGTTACGAATAAAAGAGAGAGAGGTAGCCGAACAATGCTATCGGCCGTAGGAACGAAACGCTAACGTACTACTTGTTTGCATTTTGATACTCAGAGAGGAAGTTATCAGTATTAGATAGTGTCAAAGTATAAAGTTAATTCTGTGTTCTATCATTATCCATATCTATCACACCTCATTAGTTGGAACCAATTTCCAATGTTCCAATTGGCAGTGTTAAATTTGGGAGAAACGTGGTGGGATTCTGTAATATGTAGATATTTCTCCACATTCCGAAAATCGCGATAAGCCTAAATCATTTTGAATATTGCGCTCTTTCTTGATTTTCGGTGTCCCTTAAATTGATATGAATTTTAATATTTTTTTTGCCTCTATTTGTTCTTGCAGGACGGTGGCACACCTCTTTTCGTTGCGGCACAGGGTGGTTATGTTAAATTGGTTCGTGAATTGTTGGACTGTGGCGCCAATGTGAATGCGTGTATGAAGGTGAGTTAAATTTGAAATTGGGTAAAGGAAGAGAATATTCATAAATAAAGCAGAATTCGAGGATAAATGATTCATCTGTATTGGGCAAGGCGGTTCTATACATGGTGATGGCAAAGCGAATTCAATCCAACTCGCCGTGCAGAAGAATGTCAATCCAAAATTTATTGATTTGATCATGCTGAACCAAGGCGTTGCTGGGATATTGGCAAGAAGAAGCAAGCACTTGATGCGATAACACCACCTTGCCTATTGAGTCATAACTTTTCAGCAGTGGAGTAGGCGCGACTAAAGTATGTTCCTTAGACGATATACGTGGTCCTTGAGCCTGCTACTAAGGGAAATCAAGTGAGCTTAAAGTTACAGACTCCATTGAGCAAAATGTTATAAAAATCTGACCTAATACAGGTAAAATAAATAGTAGTCGAAAAGCTTGTCTCCGTATGAGAGTGGTGGAAGCCCGTGAGGGAAAATGTTTTCATTGCCAAAACTGACATGAGTTAATCAGACTCGCCAGACTCTTAAAGAGGAAGATTGATATAAATCTAATAAGGTGAATGTACGCTCACGTGAATCTCACTGCCAGTAAGGGAGCGAGACAAGCTTTGTCTTGATTCAAGTTGTAGATAAAGTTAAGTATGACTCTTACTGATCGATGGTTGGTCTACGTACATGATGCCCTTCACCTCCAGCTATCAATCTCCGACTTTTTTTACATTGAGATATCTTTAAACATCTTTTGATCAACAGAGAAGCTGAGTAAGACAATCCGAAGGTTCGTCAAGATCATCGAACCGTTCGCGCTACAGTTGGGTTGGCATAATGACGTCGGAAACAGTTACTGTAAATCTCCGAAGGAATGCTTTCTTTTAAGAATATGCATATTACTTTTCCGGATATAAGTGCGCTACGCTCCAGTACTTAATTATCCCGGATATATTCTAAGCTCCTTAACACATAGGAGCGCTAATGAGTTCATTACGGAAAGTTTCGCTAAATCTGCCGTTCATTTAAATGTACCGCCTTTGATGAATTAGATCCTGCTATTACTGCTCTGATAGGGATATCTAAGAACCTTTTTTGTAGCTGAAGCATGAACATTGTAGTTCTTATGGGTCTGCAGTCATTTGTCGTTTCATGCCTTCGATTTTTGTCTTGCAAGGAAAAACAGCATTACACTTCCTCCAGCTTAGTGAAATGTTGGTCGGAGTGATACTTTCCAGTTGGAATCATATAGCTTATGCAGAATCTTTGGAATGAGCGATATGTCCAGTAGTTACTGCTCTGTTAGGGTTATCAAGCAGCCTTTTAATGTCTTTGATACGAAGAGCTAAAGAGTTTATAGCTTTATTGGCGTTTTCGTGTGTTTGTCTTCCGGCCTTGGGCTGGAAGATAGGTTTGGCACTCCTTGTGCTTTGTGGAATGTTGGTCGGTGTGATTAACCTTTTCCAGCCTTAGCATCATTGAGTCACCTAAATTCCGCAAATCCCATTGGAATTGTCGTGTTTGTCTTTCTACTTTGGAAGATTGTTTGACCCTTCCTGTGCCTTGTGGAGTATTGGTCGGGCTAATACACGTTGAGTATCGCCTTTCAGCAATAGCATCACTTAGGTTCTCCAAAATCAAGGAGTGATGTTTTCAGGCCAAGGAAATTTATATGGATGGAACCTGTTGACTGCGAAGCTTAACTGCTTTCTGTCGATATACCCTTCTCAGCCATCGCTGTATATTATATAATCCAAGAGGACCTTTAGTGAAATTTACTTAGAACAAAATTTAAGTTTAGATCAGCCTAAAGCTCACCCATATATAAACCCATCAACATTAATATAGCCATTTCAATATGTTGCTTTCACAGGACCGCGCTACACCCGTTTTCATAGCAGCCCAAAATGGCCATCGTACTGTACTCTCCCTGCTCCTCACCGCTGGCGCTCATCCCGATATGAAGCGCATCGATGGTGCCACACCACTCTGGATTGCAGCACAAATGGGGCACGATCACATATGTAAAGTGTTGTTGCAAAATGGCGCATTCGTGGATGCGGTGCGTTGTGATGGTGCGACACCACTTTTTAAGGCGGCGCACAAAGGACATGCAGCGGTTGTGACAGAATTGTTGAAGCATAGACCCAATTTGGGATTGTTGCCGGTGAGTAATTTTAGTACTCTACTTTTCAAGTGAAACTAATAACTAATAGTTATTTCTTTAATAGAATGGTGAAACAGCGTTGCATGCGGCCGCCATGTTTGGTCACTTGACCGTTTGTAAGCAGCTGATTGCTGCTGGCAGTGATATTATGCAGAAAAATCAGGAGGGTCTAACAGCTTTACAAGTGGCGCGTCAACAGAAATTTTCATCAATTTGTGACTATCTACAGGAGCGGTTGCGTATGGTGCGTGCGCGTACTGGAGCGGCCTCATAAGCAGTGTCGCTGCTGCTGTGGTGGAATAGACGACGCTGAGCGTAAATGAGCTTTAAAATGCTTTCAAAATATTTATATCAAATGGTTAAATCTTCTACGGCACCATTACGTAATCTTACATATTTCGTAGTTAGTTAGTTTCGCTATGCAAATTGAGATATAGTCGCAGCGCATGCGCAAAAGTTAAGAAAAAAATTACAAATACACAAAAAACTCGGAAATTCTTTAGCCTAGAAATGGCTGAAGTAGAAGTTTCATGACTTAGCAAATATATACTTGCAACACGAAAAAATACTTAAAAATTTATTTAGTTGCAATTTTTGTTGAAGGTAATGAAAAAAAAACTTATCATGAAATTGGAATGTGTTTTTGCAATTTGCAACAATTCTAGAATTTTTGAAAATATATTAATAAAGTTTTTTTTTGTATAAAAATCAAAAATTTTAATTTTTAATGCGATATTTAAACTTTATTTTGCAAATACTTGTTTTTTAATTTTTCTAAAAACACCTTTTTCCAATTATTTTTATTAACAATTTTTGGTGTTATATCGGCCTCCTGATTTGTAAGATCGTGAGTTTGAATCGAGCTCAAGGCCTAACAATAATTATTTTATCATTATTATTGTTATGATACATTTATTCTTAATTGAAAAAATTTTTAAATTAGAATAGAAGAAAGACAAAATTTAGACAACTGCCAAAGTTGTATAGATCCATTTCGGGAACTGCTAAATTCCTTCATCGACAACGTTTAGGCGCCGCTGCTATAAGCATTCAGCTATCACAGCGGTTGTTTGTTTGTCTTCATTACTTCTATTTATTATTGTTATTTTATCTAAACTCTACTTAAATCTCGTGATTCCAATTTCAAAAATTTTAAAATACATTTTCATAAACTACCCAAAACAAATTTCTTTGACTATTGCAAATTAGAAAGCTTTTACATGGTTCAAACACAAAACTTTTTTCGAAAATATTTTTTTTTAGTCTTTAATAATAAAAATTAGTTTCGACACAATTTTTTGTTTTCTCTTATAATCTTCATCTTAAATAATATATATTAAAATTTTAATGTGCAATGTTTTTTCATAAGCAGAATTTATAAAAAATTTTAAGATTTAAAATGAATTTGCATAACTATTTCTGGATATATTTTTTTGAAATCTTGAACGACGAAAAAAGTTTGTAGAATACAGGTTAGAGCAAAAAAAAACCAAAAAAAAATCTGTTGAAAAGCAAAGGCAAACAACAAAAAAAAACAGGTTTTTTTCAATTTCATTAAAAGATCCAAAAATTTATATTATAATATTTTTATATTATAATATTTTCCTAATTTATTTCAAAATATGTCCACAATTTCATTAAAGATCCAAAAATTTTATATTTTTCCATTAAATATTTTCCTAATTTATTTCAAAATATGTCCACATTTTATCGTTGAACGATTTTTTTTTAATATAAAAAAAATCCAAAATACTTAAGCATACAAAAGAAAAAAAATATAATAATAATAATAATTTGTCTAAAAAAATTTTTTTTTATTAAAAAAGTTTAAAAGTTAAAATTTTTGGTATAAAAGAAAAGTCATATTTTTGCAAGATAATTTGTTTCAGGATATGGGCTTAGAAAAATTTCTTTTTGTCAAAAATCAATATAAATCTGTGTTTGGAAATTAAAAAACCTCATACAAATCATAAAATAAATTAATGGTTTCAATCCGTAAACTAAAAATCTTTAAAAAAATTGTTGTAATAGAAAATAGTTTTTTTCATATCCAATTAAAAAAATTTTAAAAAGGTAATTTAAAAAATTTCTTTTTTTCTCAAAAATCAGTATATGTACAACTGTTTTTGGGAAATTAAAAAAAATATAAATACAAATTAATAAAATAAATTAATGGTTTCATCAGTAAATTATAAATCTTTAAAAAAAATTTGTTGTAATAAAAAATATTTTTTTTCATATCCAATTAGTTAAAAAAATTTTGAAAAGGTAAATTTCGGTAATAAAAAATTAAAATGCCATTTCTTTGTTCAATGTAACTATTTCAGGAATAAAGTCAAGTCAAGTAGAAGAAATTTCGAAAAATTGAAAAATTCTGGAAATTAAGGAATTTTTTTTTCAAAAAAGCTCCTCCTATAGTAAGACTAATTTTTTTATTTCAAGTTCAATTTAAAAAAAATTAAATTTTTTATTAAAAGAAACATGCAATTTTTTTCAGACATACATATTATATTTAAAGAAATTTTTGGTAAGTTTTTTTTTAATTTTTAAATTTAAAGTTGTGAAATGTTTTCAAAAAATCTTAAAGAACTGTGTACAAATAGTAACAAATATTGGGAAAAGGTAAGTTTGATTTGATACTTGCAATTTTTTTTACATCTAGTACGAAAAAAAGTTTTTTTTATCCGTAATGAAGAATAACAACGAGACGAAAAAATTTTCAAAAAAAAATAATAATAATAATAATTGGCGATTTTGTACTGAATTTCACTTTATTTTTGCGCCATTTCTTCGTGTAGTATTTGCAATGATTACAATATAAACAACCTTTGGAATCTCACTTTCTAAAATTAGCAATATAAGGGAAAATATGTAAACTGAGCTTTGCAAATTTATATCAAAAAATTACAGCATAAACATATGCAAACATAAAATATTTATTAGAAAATCAGGTAAATTTGTTTGCTGACGGATATGCCAATAAGTTTAAACAAAAATTAATTCTTTAAATAATAAAAAAAAACCAAAAAAAAATTTGGAAAAAAAAATAAAAAGTTCTTAGTAAAAACAAATGTTAGCACATGCTGATAATCGAAAGAATATATAATTAGTTTATAAAAATATATATAAAGTATATAGCAAGCATGTATATTTACACGCCTAAAACTACTTTAATAACTAGAAACTAAGCCAACCGAAAATTGGGAGCTAATAAAAAATAAAACTAACAGCATAAATCACAAGCACAATACTTTTTTGCCTTTAGAATTCCAGTAAATTTAAAAGAAAACATGCGTCCAAATGTATTATACATAAATTTACATTTACACAAATTAGTACTTGTATTTATATTTCAATTGCTTACCTAAAAAAAACTTTTGAAATTTTCCTTACAATCAAAAAAAACAATTCTTTAGTAATAAATGCAACGTGCGAACTTATGATAATTAAAAAAAAAGCCTAAGCAAACAAATATAACAGAAAAAAATAAATGATTAAAAACAATTCTTACGAGTATTTTTATAAACAATTTTTTTCATTTTTTTTTAATTTAAAAAAATTTAAGTATTGTAGAACTAAAAACAATTTATGTAAATATTATTGTCATGTATTTTTATGTATTGTTGCATAAATGTATGTATGTGAGTTAAAGTGCAATACAGAGCAAATTAGGGAAAACTGTGTTGGTAGGCGCAGTAGAAATATTTCTTTTGCCGAATGATTTTTAGAAAATAATTGTTTTTCCAAAATTTCGATTTATTATACACAAATACATTAAAACTTAAGCAAATGTAAAGTAAGATATATATATATAGAGAAAAATATGTAAATAGAAATAATGTAAATTAGAATTAAATGAACTGAGTCCAAGTGAGTTAAATAAATAAATTATTAACAACAACAAAATATATCAAAACTAAAAATTGTTTTAAGTTTTATTTTGAATAAGGCAGCATTTAGATCAAGAAATCGATTATTTAGTACGGGGCTCCCCACACATTGAAGCCTTAGTGCTATGTTGTTGTTGTTGTTTTAGCGATAAGGTTGCTCCCCGAAGGCTTTGGGGGTGTTATCGATGTGATGGTCCTTTGTCGGATACAGATCCGGTACGCTCCGGTACCATAGCACCATTAAGGTGCTAGCCCGACCATCTCGGGAACGATTTATGTGGCCACATTAAACCTTCAGGCCATTCCTTCCCTCCCACCCCAAGTTCCATGAGGAGCTTGGGGTCACAAGAGCCTCGTTTGTTAGTGAAACAGGATTCGCCGCAGATAGGTGAGGTTGACAATTGGGTTTGGAGAAACTATATATTGCGCTGGCAACCTGAAGGGTTGCGCTACACAGACCCTTGAATCTGGTATTTTGGTCGCCTCTTACGACAGGCATACCTACCGCGGGTATATTCTGATCCCCTGACCCGCTGGGGTGCCTTAGTGCTATAATAACTACCTATGTAAGTATGCTACAAGGCCATCTACATTATGTTTCGGACAGCCAGGTGGCCCTGCGTGCCTTGCTATCCTACACCATTACATCTAAGCTAGTGGATGACGGCATTTAAATCCTTAATGATCTGGGAGCCAAAAAGAAGGTTTTATGATGGGTTCCTGGAAATCAGGGACATGAACACCCAAATTACCTAGCGACGCAGCATTCTATGGTCCAGAGCCCTTCTGTGGACTCACAAAAGCACACACTAGGGAAACCATTAGTAACTGTGAAACAAAGACAGGCCAAACTGTTTATACTCCCGCAACGAAAGTATCAGCCAAACTCATTAAACAGGAAACACCCATGAACTCGCACTGGGTACTTTACGGGACACTGTAGCCTACGATATCACCTAAGTAAGTTAAATCTCTCCAATACACAAATTTGTGAGCTGACGGATGAAATGCCGGTTCTCATTTGCTGCGCTTGCGTCGCTCTGGTAAGGCAGAGATTCTCCCAGCTTGGTGGTGTGACTATTAGACCCCTTGTGATATGGCGTAAAAAACCTGAACAGGTACTAAGATACATTTAAAGCCTCCACTTACAAAATTAGGCTGAAAGGTCATGCATAAAAGATGTACACAAAGATGGCAGTGCTTCCAGGCCTAATAACAAACAATATTACTAAAGTTGCAATGCCAAATTTTTGCAATTTTAATTTTTTTACAGAATTTTTTTTTGTATTCCTTGATTTAATTGAAAGCGCGAAATAAAATCATTGAGTATAACTAATTTACTTTGTAAGTTATTATTTAAACCAACGACTGTGCGACAAAGCGAATCCTAAATTTTGGAAAATGTACTAAATCGACTACTACTACGAATGTAATAAAGTTCTATCCCTATTCCTCTGCAAACAAAAGTCATACATACCTGCAAAGGTATGAGAATCCTAACAAAACGTATTGAAAAGCTTAAAGCTTGTTTATATGTCAAAATCGCGTTGCTAACAGTGCAAAGCTTGGGTTGTCAACTTGGATGTATTTTGGCACACAACTCACCACTATTGATTACTGTGTGACTGTGTGATAAAGAGTGTTGCAGACAGAAAATTTGTTGATACTAACAACAATAAAAATTCTCGATTTTTGATGATGTTAATTGGTAGTTATTATATTGTAACGAATTTACTTGCAAATCCTCTTATTTGCAACCCTCTGCTAAGTTCGTATCGCTAAACTGTTGAATAAATAACTCCAATATTGTAATAATGCAAAAATGGCCTTTATTAAAGTACTTCACAATAACACTTAACTGTGCAACGAATATCTTGCTTAATAACCAAACTGATTATAGCTCAAATGAAACTCTACTATTCAAAATAATACTGCTATTGCTCGCTAGATATCGTCTTAATCGCAATGCTGACAACTCAAATCAAACTGAATTACATTTTACTCGCTTGTGCCGCTTTTATAGTTTACGCTGCATACATCTAGGCTCTTCTATTTCCAGAACTTACCAACTATTTCGAGTGTTTATAGTTCTCATATAGTTTCTACTTGTTTACAATTTTCTACTTTTCAGCGTCTCTCAGATGTATGTGAGTTTGTAGTTTACAGTCTCTCGCACACACATAGGCGTATAAGTAAATGCATCTGTGTGTGACATCTCTCGGCTGCCTTATATATGTGTATACATGATTTGATTATTGACGTGAACATCGCTTAGCATCGCCTTAGTGATGGTATAGCTTAGGGATGCTAATATCCGTGACACTGCCCTCCACCTAAGTCTGATCGTCCCGATCAGACAAATCTCTCGATCTAAACGCTGCTAGCATCGCCAAATGTACCACTCTTCTACTCCGTGGTTTCTCAATGCTTTGTATGCGGTAGATAGTATCACTGATCTTCTTCACAACCTTGTACGGGCCTTCCCCACTGCACCGAAATTTGGATGGAACACCTTTCCGCCGGTGAGGGTTGTATAACAGTACCAAATCTCCCGCCAAGAAACCTTTCGAATTATTTTCCTTGTCGTACCTGTGTTTCATCTTACTACTCATTATCCTGAATCGTTCCCTCGCACTCTGTTGCTTGACCAATGAAGAACTACTTCGCAGAGCTTGCGCTGGACGGATTTCCTTTGCATAATCAGTATCGTTCCGACGCTTCACAACAGTAGTGTGCCTTGGCTTGAAACCACCCTTGCATTCTTTCTTCGTTTCAGTACGTCCGTTAGGGCTTTTTAATGCCAGTGTTTCTCTCACAGGTACCTTCGGTTTTGATTTGTTTGGCCCATTTGTTCCATCAACCTTTACCTTTGAATTTCGTGGCCTTCGTCGAGTCTTCTCCACCAGTACCCGATTACTGCTGAACCCTTTTTCCAAACTAAAGTTAAGTGGTATGTCCTGGTTCTTATAGCGCATAATTTTTCTCCGCATATCGATCCTGACGTCATGGTCAACCAAGAAGTCCACTCCCAATATGACTTCATCAACGATCTCCGCCACAACTAATTTGTGTAGAACCATGACTTTTCCAATTAATACCTCACATACCACTTCGCCTTGGACTTGATTATATTCGCCTGTTACCGTACGCAACCTTGCTCCAGGTAATGACTTTACTCTCCTGTAGACCAAATCAGATCGAATCAAGGAATGAGATGCCCCCGTATCTACAGTCAGTACACGCTCTTTACCATCCACATTCCCTCTGACGGGTAAGACTGCTTGATTTCCTTCCAATTTGCGACACAGATATCACAGGACATTCAACAGCCGGGGCAAGTTTTCGTTCTTTACATTCGACACGCTCTTGCTCATTTCCGCCAGCTTTGCGTTTACGGCCACCCACATTGTTGGAACTATTAGGACCAAGATCGCAATGACGTGCAATGTGACCTGGGTTGCCGCACTTGAAACATTTAATAACTCCGGCATTCTTCTGTTGAGATCCCTTCAGTGCTTCCAAAATTGTGTCTACCCAATCTGGCCTTTCTACTTCCACACGGCGTGCTTTGAAAACTGGCTTACACAGAAGCGACGCTGTTTCCTGTATCAGAGCATGCGATACCGTTTCAGCAAATGTTAGTTTTGGGATTCGCATATGTAGCCCGCTTCGTTTCCACATCTCGTATGCCATTTATAAAGCTCTGGATTTTTACCCTCTCGGTGTATTCCACGGGTGCGTCCGCATTTGCGAGATGAGCCAACCTTTCAACATCTGAAGCAAACTCCTGCAATGTCTCATTTGCTTTTTGGTAGCGGTTTTGCAACTCAATTTGGAATATCTGTTTCCTATGCTCGCTTCCGTAACGTCTCTCGACAGCGGCCATCAACGCTTCATAGTTGTTCCGCTCTCCTTCGGGAATCGTCTGTAGGATTTCGGCTGCTGGCCCTTTCAATGCCACGAACAGAGCTGCAACTTTATCTTCATCATTCCAGTTGTTCGCTGTCGACGTCTTCTCAAATTGGAGCTTAAATACCTGGAATGGAACAGAACCATCAAACGTTGGGGATTTTACCTTCAGAGTAGACGTTGAAGTGATTGGACGGTTCAATTGTAACTCCTGAATCCGATCTTTCAAAGCATCCATCTCGGCCTCCACTTTATTTTGTCGTTCACTAACAGCCTCCAGCTGCGATGAGAATTTTGTTTCCTGTGCCTCCAGCTTTGTTGAGATACGTTCTTCTTGTGCTTCGAGCTGTAATGTTATGCGTGCCTCTTGTTCTTTTAATTGTTCTGCAATTTGTGACGCCATGTGTGTTTTCTGTTCTTCCAATTGTGATGCCATATATGTCTTCTGTTCTTCCAGTTGAGTTTCCATCTTGGATGTTATCTGTGTCGACATTTCTGAAATGCGTGCCTCCTGTGATTCCAATTGTGAAGAAATTTGTGTCGACATTTCTGAAATACGTGTATCTTGTGCTTCAATTTTCGATGTTACTGTCGACGTTTGTGCAGATATTGCAGCCAATATCACGTTCAAGTCTGTGCTGGTAACCGTTTGCGATGTTTCGTTTTTCTCTTCAATTTTTGTTGTCTCCTCGCCATCAAGATGAAAGACATACTCTTCCACATCAATTCCTTCTGCTTCCATTGCCTCTCGTAGCCGTGCCTGAAGTTCAAGTTTAACGCCGCTTGTATTCAATCCACGGCTCTCCAACTCCTTCTTTAGTTGCTGGATCTTTAATTCACTGAACTTTGCCATGTCCAAGTTGTATTCCCAATCTTCGGAATTTATTCAACAATTCCTCTTCTGACACCAATTGTAACGAATTTACTTGCAAATCCTCTTATTTGCAACCCTCTGCTAAGTTCGTATCGCTAAACTGTTGAATAAATAACTCCAATATGTAATAATGCAAAATGGCCTTTATTCAAGTACTTCACAATAACACTTATACTTTGCAACGAATATCTTGCTTATTAACCAAACTGATTTACAGCTCAAATGAAACTCTACTATTCAAAATAATACTGCTATAGCTCGCTAGATAGCGCTTAATCCAAATCTCAAATCAAACTGAATTACATTTTACTCGCTTGTGCCGCTTTTATAGTTTACGCTGCATACATCTAGGCTCTTCTATTTCCAGAACTTACCAACTATTTCGAGTGTTTATAGTTCTCATATAGTTTCTACTTGTTTACAATTTTCTACTTTTCAGCGT
The DNA here is from genome assembly GCA_029619165.1 of Eurosta solidaginis. Classification (NCBI taxonomy): domain Eukaryota; kingdom Metazoa; phylum Arthropoda; class Insecta; order Diptera; family Tephritidae; genus Eurosta; species Eurosta solidaginis. The sequence continues at coordinate 62,186 of JARSSU010046235.1, forward strand.
CTCTCAGATGTATGTGAGTTTGTAGTTTACAGTCTCTCGCACACACATAGGCGTATAAGTAAATGCATCTGTGTGTGACATCTCTCGGCTGCCTTATATATGTGTATACATGATTTGATTATTGACGTGAACATCGCTTAGCATCGCCTTAGTGATGGTATAGCTTATACAATATGATTACATTAGGGTGGCCCTTTTAAATAAAAAAACAATTTTTTGCAGTACCACCCCTTCAAACAGTCCTACCACCCCTCCGCCCTCAACTCGCGGGCAAAACAACATCAAAAATTTAGGAACAAGTGTTTACAATTAGCAGAAAGAGGGGGTAGCCCCTCCGCAGTGATATGGCAAACACGCCAGGTCTATTTCTGCCATGAAAAGCTTCTCAGTGAAAACTCATCTACTTTGCCGTTCGGAGTCGGCGTAAAACATGTAGGTACCCGTCCCTCAGTGCACGGACTTTTAAAAAGAGAATGTTGGTAGACGAAAAATTAAAATAGTGGTAGAAGTTGGTAGATTTTTTCCAAGAAAACAATACCTACAGTTTATATTTGTACAAAATAATTCATAATTTATTGTAAAACAAATAACACATTTCGAGAAAATAACACTTTAAAAAACACGTAAACAAAACAGGAAAATACATGTAAATTTGTATATACATCGCTTATGCCTATATCATACTTTATTTTTTCCTGTATTTCGAGCTTGAAATACTAACGAAAATTTACCGAAACGTCTAATTACAACAACAATTTTCCAATGTACCAAAAATACTGCCATAAAATAATGACTTCGGCATGTTATCGTTTACTTAAACCTTTTTTTTTATTTTCGTTCAAAATTATTCACAAAAATTTGGTGGTAGAAGTGGTAGAAAATGAAAATGGGCTAAAAAGTTGGTAGATCTACCAATAAAGTGGTAAAGTCCGTGCCGTCCCTCCAGTTTGTAGGAAAAATTAAAAACGAACAAGACGCAAATCGGAAGAGAAGTGCAACCTTAATTCTCTTCGGAAATATATCGCGCTTTGTATTTTGTTTTCATTTATTTATTTTTCCCCCGCTGGGAGGACCAAACAGAAAACGATTCAAACTCCCTTGGTGCGGCCAATTGTATGGCGACAACAGTCATGTACGGGCTTCGACACTTTCATTCCTTTGATAAATGAATAGCGTGAACCTACTTGGGGAGTTAATCATTAACTCTAAGTAAGTCGCAAATTTTTAATAAACTGGCATCGAGTCATCTAAGAAACCGGTCGTGGTTGACAGATTCTTCTTCTTGAAATATATCGGCATCCCTCTGGCTGAAAGATAATGGCCGATGTTCTGCTAAATGATTGGGTTCACTTAAGCTCATTTATCCTTGGTGACGTGTCACTCTCCAATGGGAGAGCATGGATTATCTCTTTACATGCTGGAAACAGCTGTATGGATTATGAGGATCGACCATCCCAAAAACGATTTCGGATGATATTTCAGAATTTTTTGTTTAAATAAATACAAATAAATAAATGTAGGGCGCGATAACATCCGAAGAGATTTTAGGCCGAGCTTCTCTGATGAAAGCTTATGAACTTTCGAATCCAGCGATAAACTTTTTAAAATAAATGCTAATTTCCAAAATACAGCAGCGAAAAGAAAAAATTTTCTTCAAATTCCGTCAATATATTTTTTTATCTTTGATATTAAAAAAAATTTAAATTTTCGAAACGGCGGCCGCCTTGGTGTGATGGTAGCGTGCTCCGCCCACCACACCGAAGACCCTGGGTTCACACCCCGGGCAAAGCAACACCAAAAAAATTTAGAAACAAGCTTTTTCAATTAGAAGAACATTTTTCTAAGCGGGGTCGCCCCTAGGCAGGCACTCCAAGTGTATTTTGCCATGAAAGGCTCTCAGTGAAAACTCATCTGCCTTGCAGATGCCGTTCGGAGTCGGCATAAAACAAGTAGGTCGCCAATTTGTAGGAAAAATTAAAAAGGAGCACGACGCAAATTGGAAGAGAAGCTCGGCCTAAAATCTCTTCGGAGGCTATCGCGCCTTACATTTATTTATTTATTTACATGCAAGAGTCTAAGGTTTAAATTGATTGGGCTACAAAACTGTATACGCAAAAAAATTTAAAGTACTCCGAAATTTTCGAAGTCCGAATTTTCGAGTTTGGAAGAAAGGAATTTAACTGACGAAAGTCTTCACTGCTACTTTTTTGTTTGCTGCTGTAAATTATCGAAAATACGTAAATACATAGGTTGAACTCATATATTTTTGACAAATTATTTACACTAACTCTGATCTTAAAAAATAAATTGTCGTTCTGCAAGTGGGCCTTACTATGCAAACAAATCTTTCGAGCTTTTTTTCGAGTTCTGTGATTTTTTTTTAGTATGGGAATTTCGCAGTCCAATCAATTTGAGTCCTAGCTTATTGCGTCGTTTACTATGTATTTGAGTATTGTCAATAAATTACAGCAGCGAACAGAAAATTAGCAGTGGCAATTTTGTAAAAATTTCGTCAATTTAATTCTTTTTTTTTGATTTTCAGAGCTTTAAGGCCGTTAATTAAAGACAAAAACTAAGTTTTTCCTTGTTCTCCTACGCGTTTCGATGTTTTTACATCTTCTTCAGGGAGCTTGGTTTATTTAACATAAAACATAAAACAAAAATGACAATTATTAATATTTTCACAACAACCAACATTCATCAATATTTTAATGTGTGTAATTATACAAATTAATGTAAGTGAAAACATCGAAACGCGTAGGAGAACAAGGAAAAACTTAGTTTTTGTCTTTAATTAACGGCCTTAAAGCTCTGAAAATCAAAATATTTACATTTCAACAATTGGCCCAAAAATTATTAAAATTAATTCTTTTTTATTTTCGATACTGTCACAAAAAATTTCTATGAGTTGTTAAACTGAAACTATGTAAACAAATCACGAAAGCGTTTTCGAAAAAATTCAAAAATCTGAACTTCGAAAATTTGGAAACTTTTGTTTGGTGATCCCTGAATTGTTTTGAGCATGTAACTTTGTAGTCAAATCAATTTTAGTCTAAGAAAGCACAATATATAGGTATCTTTCGCATTGGTTTTTGAAAATTTTTTTTCGATGGTTTTTAAGATTTGCTTCTTTATAAAAACAGATTTTTCGAAAACTTTTTTGAGTTGAAAAATACGAAATTTTCGAATTTCGAAAAAAACACATAATTTCATTGACGAAATGTCAAAAAAAATCGGGAAACCTAAAATTTTGTACAAAGAAATACACAAGTTCGAAATTTTAAAAGTTCGAATGTGAAGAATCAATACGAGATTTGAGAGATCTATAACTTGAACTTTGTTAGACCAAAGTTAATTGGGCTACAAAACTGCATACGCAAAAAATTTCAGAGTACCTACTTGAAATAAAAAGTACGATGCATAAAATTGTCTCGAGCTCTCAAATTTTTTCGAAAACGATTTTGAGATTGGTTCATACAAGTTTTTCTTAAAATATCGAAATTAAAAAAGAAACACTAAGAATTTTCTAACTGATACTATGCAAACAAAACTTAAACTCGTTTTCGAAAAAATTCGAAACTCGAAAGTTTCGAACTTTTTGTGTTGAGTTCACTAAAAGTACAAGATATATATGCAAGTCTGTCAAAATTCACATTGATATCTACAATTTTTTGGAGGGCGTTTTAGATTTTCCTCCATAAGAAGTGTGCAATTTTTTTTTATATGGAAGAAAATCCCAAACGCGCTTCGAAAAAAAAATTGGCTGAAATCAATACGTATTTAGAGAGAATTATATTTTGTAATTTCAGAGAACTACTATAAAAAGTTCGAATTTTTCAAAGTACGAATTTTCGAATGTTAAGAATCTATGCGAATTTTGAGAGACCTATAACTTTTACTTTGTAAGACTAAAAGGTAATTGGGCTACGCATACGCAAAACAAAATCCAGAGTACTCTGAAATTTTCGAAGTTCGAATTTTGGAGTTTCGAACAAAGGAATTTAACTGATGAAAGTCTTCACTGCTACTTTTTATTTGCTGCTGTAAATAATTGAAAATACTTAAATACACAGTTTGCAAGAGTCGCTAGTATGTTGTTGTAATGCAGCTTTACTTTTTGTTGTCGCATGCAATTTAAATGGCTTTCGACTCAAAATATTGAAAACTTTTAAATGCTCGATATACAAAAGTTGTATGCATGCAAGTTGTAAATGGCCAAGTTTTCTCTCTAACAAAATGCAAGTTTATAAATAAATTTTAAGAGCACAAATTAAATCAGTGAATCAAAATTAAATCTGAAAAGATGTTTGGCGAGTGACACGGAAATAATTTAATTTAAACTTGTGGGAGATTTAGTTGCAGTGATTGGAGAAAAGTAGTTGGGGTGGATTTTTGGTGGCATATCTGATAAAGTCGTATCAATATAAATTTCAAGTAGGAAAACAGTAAATGAAATAATTACTTAAGTGTCCTTAAAATGCCTTACAATAATTGTGTATAAAATGATATTTCTGCTGAATGCTAAATTTATTGTTTATTGTTTAAGCCTTTGGATTACAATCCTTACAGACTAAAATATAAAATTTACTTAAAATATTAAGAACAATCTACTTATGGTTCCGTATGAATCCATACACTTATAGAACTGAATACAATATTATTAAAAAATTAGCTCTTGGGAGCGACAAGTCCAAAGCAACTGTGCTACTCAGGGAGTTGAACTCACGAATAGCGCGATTTATGGGGGCATTATCAGCATAGTTGGCGCTAAAGTTATCACCATAGAAAGGATAAAAATTTCGGAAATTGCGTTGCGGGACATTGAAATGAGTATTTTCCAACAAATAAGGATAGTCAATGGATCCATTAATAATGCCATAGGTGAAGGATATGCAAAGTATGGATCTACGACTTTAAAGAGAGTTCAAACTTAAGAGTATAAGACGAGCCGAATAAGAAGGGATGGGTTCTGAGAAGTTTAACGGCCGAAGGGCCGTTCTGTATTCTCTCAATTCTGTTTATAGCTGTAAGATTACTTGGTCTCCAAATAAAAGCAGCATATTCTAAATGAGACCTGATAAAATATGTATAGAGCAGTTTGTTAGTATAGGGATCAGAAAATTTCGAGCTATTGCGTCTAACAAAACCAAGCATGGAGTATGTCTTGGAAGTTATGTAATTTATATGGTTGGTAAAAGAAAACTTAGTATCAAAGATAACGACAAGGTCCTTAATCTCACTAACGGATTGAAGATCACAATTAGATATACTATATTTTGTATTGAAAATGTTAACGGACTTAGAAAAGGTCATTTGAAAACATTTAGACGTGTTCAAAGAGAGACGAGATTTCTCGCACCACAGATGCAGCTTATTGATGTCGTTTTGTAACATCACGGCATCGTCTGGTGCCCTAATTATTGAAAATAACTTTAAATCATCAGCATACAGTAAACACTTAGCAAATGAAAAACAACTGACAATATAATTAATAAATAAAACGAATAGTAAGGGACCTAAAATACTTCCCTGGGGAACACCAGATGTCGCTATGAAAGGACTGAAGGATACGCCGTCAATAGTAACAACGCAATGCCTGTTGCATAAGTAGGAACTTATCCACAGCAGAAATGAAGAATGAAACCCGGTATGGCGCAATTTGTTAATTAAAACGCTATGAGACACTCTATGGAAAGCTTTTGAAAAATCTGTGTAAATGCAATCCACCTGGGATCCTGCTGAAAAGGAGTCAATGCAGTATTCACTAAATACAGCTAGATTAGAAACTGTTGACCTATCAGCGAGAAATCCATGCTGATAGGGAGAAATGAGAGACTAAACAGCAAAGCTCAACTTTGCATTGACCGCATGTTCAAAAAGTTTTGAAATCGTAGATAGCTTGGATATAGGTCTGTAGTTTTGGACATCATTCTTGTTACCGCTCTTGAAAACGGGCGTTATGGAAATGTGCTTCCAATCATCAATGAAAGTCCCAGACATAAGAGACTTATTGAATATTAGTCTCAATGGATTAATCAAAACCGGACAATTTCTTAGCAAGACGGGTGAAAACACGTCGACATCTGATTGAGAGGAGGATTTAAGTTCATAAATGGCTTTACTGATATCCTCAGAAGAAAGGCAGAGAGCTCCAAAATTAAGGGAAGTGTCCTGATTGATTGAAAAATCATGCGGTTGATTGTTAACATCCAGAGTAAAATTTGATTTGAAGAAATCTGCAAATAAAAATAATATTTTCATATTCATACCCATCAAATGCTCATCAAATTGTCTTTCACATCTGTCTAGCCACGCCTTAAATTTGTTCTGATGTTGTGAAATATTTTTCTTCTGCAACTTTATGCATACAACAACAAAAATATATTCATACATAATATAAAAATTGTTAGTGCGTGCTGTAATGATATGAAATATTTTTAGTGTGAAATGTGCCCAAAGCAAGGCAAATATATACTTAGTTTAACATTTGAGTGCGCACGTACATATATATATATATATATATATATATATATATATATATATATATGTGTGTGTGTGTGTGTGTGGACGTATTATTGATGATGTGTGACTTATTGAAACATGAGTTGAGTGCTTGTATAAACAAAACAGACAAGTGCTAAGGTCATTTTAATTTTTTTTTATTTTTTTTACTTGACTAAATTTTAATAAAAATAAGTTGCAGTAAGGTTTTTTTTTGCTTATCTCGATTGAGGCGATAAATTTCCCTGCAAAAAATCATGCGACTAATCCCTAAAGAGAGTGATCTGCGATTGATCTCTTTTGTCTTTATAAGGGCATAATTGATCCCCTCTACTGCCTTTTGGATACAGTTGAGATAAGTCAGTTTGAAACTTATGTAGCAAATTTTAAGAAACAATCAAAAAATAAAAAGAAGTTAGGAAGACTAAGTTCGGGTGTAACCGAACATTACATACTCAGCTGCCAAATTACAGCTTGCAAAACTTTTAGATTATCTTCTTCTAAAAGTGGGCGGTGCCACGCCCATTGTCCAAAATTTTACTAATTTTCTATGCTGCTTCATAAGATCAACCCACCTACCACGTTTCATCGCTTTCTCCGTCTTTGGTAATGAATTATTGCACTTTTTCGGTTTTTAGAAATTTTCAATGTCGAAAAAGGGGCCTGGCCCGATTTCGTTCATTTTAAATAGAGATCTGAGATGAATGCCCAGGACTTACATAAAATTTCATTAAAATACCTCAAAATTTACTCCAGTTATCGTGTTTGCGGACAGACGGATGCACGGACGGATATGGCTAAATGAATTTCTTTTTTTGCCCAGATCATTTTGATATATAGAAGTATATATCTATCTCGATTAGTTTATGCCGTTACGGAGTACCGTTATGGGAACATAATTAATATACTCTGTGAGCTCTGCTCAGCTGAGTATAATAAAATGAAACGAAATGGGTAAAATAAAAAGAAATTAATGGATACGAAACGAATTATTTCATAAATATCCAGAGCCGCTTACCGAGCCTTATATACCAGCATACTACGTTTCATTACCGGAGGATTTGTTTTTGTTATATCTTTCTACAATACCTATACGAAAAGAAAATAAAAATGTTGTATTAAAGTATGATAAAATCAGTAAGAATGACTGTATGGTTAGGTTAGGTTGAACTGGCCGGCCCATGAGGACCTCACATAGACTGATTAAGTCCGTAGTGTTACCAGAAGTTTGTTTTAACGACCAAACTGAAAAACCCTATCAAAAACCAGCTTGCAGCTTAAGCTTTTCTCTTCCAGGGTTTCCACTGCTTTGGTTACGGCTAATATGTCCGCTTGGAAAACGCTACAGTAATCCGGCAGCCTGTAGGATCTGCTTATTACCGCAGACCCTACTCCTTCCACTACGTTGGAACCATCTGTGTACACATGTATCGCCTCGGCCGCCATTTGCGCACCCTTGCGCCAACTTTCCACCTCTATTGTGGCCTTAAGATCTCCCTCGAAGCGCAGAGAGGGAATCAGGTAGGCTGTTCGTCTTGTTATTGATGGCGCTATACTACTATGGCCGTATGGTTGGCACTCAAGGCTGTATGGTTAGAAAGAGGACTTATCCGACAGTACTCGTAGGCGAAGAAAGAGTATCTGTGCGACAGCATCCGTAGAGGTACTAAGAGGATCTCCCCGACAGTAATGAAACAGGTAAAACGAGGACCTGACTGACATCAGGACCTTCGAACAGTACACCTTAAATCAGAGTAGAAAAAGCATCTGTCCGACAGTACCCGTAGGGGTACAAAGAGGACCTGACCGACACTACCCATAAGGGTACAATGGGGCCCTGTCCCAGAGTGCCCGTTAAGATTTTCTGCGCTAATTTTTTGTTAACACTTCTTTAGCGGCGTTGCTGAACAGTGGTGTGGTAAAGGTCTTGTCAAACCCGGCAAAACGACAATGAAAAACAAGTAAGGACGGGACTGTCTTCGGCTGTGCCGAAGAATTCATACCTTTCATGAATGGGGCTGAACAATAATCTTATCCCATTCGTAATCTACGAATAATCGGATGTATAAGATAAGAAGTATATAGTGAACAGATCTACATACCTAAACGATTTTTAGGATAAATATAAAATAAAAAATAGGTAGGTACTTTGTGTGAGGATGCAAAGTTTCAGGTTTTTTGTGATCTGCGTGTAAAAACTATGACCACGAATCACGTATTTCAACAATATATGACGTAAACGTAACAATTTGATGAAATTTTATGAATTTTGAAGCTTCTGGCCGTAAAAAAGGGGCAAAAAAATACAGTTTATATGGGGTATATAATATATGTACCACCGATCTCTATAATTTTTTCAGACAACAATATATGCTATATACGTAAGCATTTGGTGAAATTGGAAGCTTCTAGCTGTTAAAATGGGGAAGAAATTGCGCAAAGTTTCTTATCTGAACAATCGGTTGTATGAGATATATACTATATATACCACCGATCTCAATGATTTTTTCAGACAACAATATATACTATACACGTAAGCATTTGGTGAAATTTGAAGCTTCTAGCTGTTAAAATGGGGCCGAAATCGCAAAAAAAATATATATATATACTATACTAGCCTTTACCCGCGGCCCGTCCGCAAATAGAAATTTAAATATATGGGCTATTCGCGTTAGCCTGCTTATCAAGTTATCTGTTTAAAATTTTGTTTTCTGTCTATGCATTTTATTTTTGTAATTGAGTAAAAAAAAGAACTAAATGAGCTGATAACCTGATAGGATCCCAAATGATCCCGAAATTATACAGAAAAAGCTACGAAATGACCCCCACGCTATCGCGGACGGATCCCGAAAACTATCCAGAAATGCCCCGGAAGGGTCTCCAAAAGTTCCCGGAATAGTCCCAAAAAAACCCGAAATGACAACGACACGATTCTAGACGTATCCAGAGAACCACACAGAAATGATCCCTGAAGGTGTTCCAAAATGATCCCGAAAAGGTTCCGAAATGACCCTGACGGGCTCCCTGGCGGATCTCAAAACCATCCAGAAATGATGCCGAAAGGGTTCCCAAATGATCCCGTATTAGTCGCGAAAAAGTCCCGAAATGACCCCGACGGGATCCCGGACGGATCCCGAAAACCATCCAGAAATGATGCCGGAAGAGCCCCCCAATGATCCCGTATTAGTCGCGAAAAAGTCCCGAAATGACCCCGACGGGATGCCGGACGAATCCCGAAGACCATCCAGAAATGATGCCTAAAGGGACCCCAAATAACCCCGAGAAAGTCGCGTAATGATCCCGGAAACCATCAAGAATTTATCTCTCGAAGGTACGCAAATGATCCCGAAAGTACCCCGACGGGATCCCGGACGGATCCCGAAAACCATCCAGAAATGATGCCGGAAGGGTCCCAAAATGATCCCGAAAAAGTCCCGAAATTACCTCAGCGGGATCGCGGACCGATCCCGAAAACCATCCAGAAATGATCCCGGAAGGGTCTCGATATGACCCTTACGGGATTACAAATAAGGTGAAGCTATGTAATTATAAAACCATGTTAATAAGGCAGCAGGCGCGTTGGAGCGAATGAAGAGTTACATTGAAACATACAGGTAAAGCTAATAAAAGCGTGCTAATAAAAAAAACTGAAGGAGGGCGGATGGCGGGAGGAGAAGGAGAGGACCACTGATCGTTTTTTCCAGATCTCGATCTGTATGTGCCAGATACCAAAATCTCTTGATTTTGGAGAAAATTTTTTTGAGTTATAACAATTTATAGATTTTACACCAGCGGTGGAGAGAAGGGGGGAGGGAGACGGAGGGTGTCACTGCTCACTTTGTAAGCCCTCGACTTATTTGACCCCTTGAGAGGATGTGATATTGGTGAAGGCCAGTATACGTAAAGTTATAATGTGTAAAAATTATTAAAAAGTAATTGCTCGAAGGGGTCGTGGGACCCCCACCCCTCTTTCCAGGTTCGAAAAAAATTTCGCTAGTAGACTACTGTCTGTGTCCCAAATTTCATCAAAATCCGTGTAGCCGTTCTGGCGTGATTCAGTCGCAAAGACTAAAAAATATAATAATTAAATTATAACTGTTCCTAGGGGGTGGGGACCTCCCCCCTTTTGAAAAATATATAGCTAGTAGATCCTTCTAGACTATTGGCTATATGTGTGCAAAATTTGATCCAAATCGGCCCAGCCGTTCTTGCGTGATTGAGTCACAAAGACAAACGTCTGGACAAACATCCAAACTTTGCCATGTATAATATATATTAGATATATATACTATATATACCATCATATATATATTATATATATCACCGATCTCTATGATTTTTTGCCACAACAGTATATACTATATACGTAAGCAATCGGTGAAATTTGAAGCCTCTAGCTCTTAAAATAGGGCAGCAATTACGAAACGTTTCTTATCTCAACAATCGGTTGTGGGGGATATATACTATATATACGACCAATCTCATCAATTTTTTCAGGCAACAATACGTGCAATATACGAAAGTATATGGTGAAGTTTGAAGCTTCAATCTGTTAAATTGGGTAAGATATTACAAAAATCCTCTTTTTCTGAAAAATCGGTTGTATGGAGGATATATGCTATAGTTGTCCGATCCGGCCGGTTCCGACAAATGTCTAATCGGACACCCAAATACACCCGCTCACCAAATTTTATCAAGATATCTCGAAAATTGAGGGACTAGGTTGCATACAAACAGACAGACGGACAGACGGACATGGCTAAATCAACTCAGCTCTTCAACCTGATTATTTCGGTATACTTAATGGTGGGTCTATCTATTTTCCTTTAAGGATTTACAATTTTGGGTTTCGTGACGAAATTAATATACCATTTCATTTTCATGAAAGGTATAAATATCAATCGCTTTTAGTGATAAAGTTTTATCGGAACCGAACTGATTTTGTCGACAATTCCTAATTTGGCCTTCGGCTGGCAATGCCAAAGCGAGCAATAAGGCGAGCGTACAAACACAAAAATCCGCAGACGTTTATGAAGCCATTAAACAGGAGCACCCCAAAGCAGAAGGCTCAAAATATTCTATCACTGCACCAGGTAAAATTTTTCTTTTCTGCCTTCGGAATATTGTTGTCAATACGCGTCTTTAGACACAAGAAAGCGTCCACTGTCATGTGTCATTGTACTACCATTGGGGTTAAAAATGACGAAAGGGATTAGTCTTCATATGTTCCCATATGGGTTTAAAGGGGATTGGTCCTATCGATCCCTGTTGGGTATAAATGGGTACAATTAGTCTCTTCATAGGACATGCTCAAACAAAAGGGAACAGTTCAACACATACAAAGAGTTCAGTACTGGCATTGGTCGCATACTCCTTTGCGACTCATCCCGGATTCATCCTAGACTAATGGCATTTTTTGCAGGGTTATTAAATTCTAAATATAGAATTAAGTAAACTTTTTTTTAAAACGTGCATGCTTCTTAAGGAAATTTATACTATGCAAATATGGAAAAAGCATACGAAAATATATTTTGGTTACTCATACGCCGTGGGTATTAAAGCCGTATTAGTTTTGTTAAGGCTTCGTTTTTTGGTTTCGGCTTGTAAAAAGCTTGCCAGTTTTTTTTTCAAATATACTCTGTTTTGGTGTTGGGTATTCAAAATACTTAAACTTCTGTTTTTAAAATTTATATGTTTTTTTTTCGGTTTTGCAAAACGTTTCGGTCTCGACTTTGATTTAGTTAAGTGTTTTGGTTTCCATTTTTCAAAGTATTTTGGATTTGGCTTCAAAATATTTTCATTTCGGCTTTTCAAAAATTTTAAGGGTTGGGTTCCAGAATTTCCCATCAAATTTGCCTCGATTTCAGTTTTTCAAAATATTCCGATGCCGATTTTTTAAAATATTGCGCCTTCGGCTTTTCAAAGTGCCTCGGTTCAATTTCGTTAGGCGTTTCAGATTTTTTAAAGTTTTCGGTATTTTGAAGTGTTTTAGTATTTGATTTCAAAATATTTTGATCCCGATTTTTCAAATTACTTCGATCTGAATTTTTAAAATATTTCGATTAGGGCTTTTAAAGGAGTCTCAGTCTCGGCTTTGACTTGAAACATCTTCCGATTTCGATTCATCAATGTATTTCGTTGCTTAAATTAGTTTTGTTTTTGGTTTTTCAAAATACTTATTTCGATTTCTCCTTTGGATTTTCACATTGTTTCGACTTCAGTTTTTTAAAATATTTCGATTTCGGCTTTTTAATTTTTTTTAAGATGATGATTTTCAAAGTGTTTCTGTTTTGAGTTTTGTTAAGTATTTTGGCTTTTGAATTTTTTTAGATTTTGATCTTGCAAATTGTTTCTGTTTCGAGTTTTTTAAGTATTTCGGGTTTTAAATAGATTCGGCTTAGTGTTTCCTGAGTATTTCGGTTTCTCAAAGTCTATAGCTTTCGGTTTTAAAATTTTTTCCTTTTCGGGGTTTCAAAGTGTTTCGGCTTTTCAAAATGTTTCGGTTTTTAAATTGTTTTTATTCCAGTTTCCGAAGTAAGGTTCTGTTTAAAGTTTTCAAAATGTTTCGGTTTCAAATTGTTTCCATTTCGGGATTTCAAAGTTTTTCGGTTTTCCTATGTGTGTTTCATTTAAAATTTTCAAAATTTTTCAATTCTTAAATTGTTTGTATTCCAGTTTCCGAAGTAAGGTTTCGTTTTCGTGTTTTAAAACAATTCGGATTTTGAAATTTTTTCGGTTTCGGGGTTTTAATTTGTTGCCGAAATATTTTCGCAAGGTTCTAAAAAGTATTTTGGTTTTTTAAATCGTTTTTGGTTTTTCAATGTGTTTCATTCTGGGTTTTTTAAATATTTTGTTTAAGAGTTTTAAAGCGCTTCGGTTTTTGAAATACTTTTTGTCTTCCAGTTTACAAAATATATTGCAGAATGTTTCGATTTTGGCTTTCCAATTTGTTTTGCTAGCGGTTATTCAAAAGTTTCGATTATAAGATTTCAAAATGTATCGGCGTCGAGACTTCAAAGTGTTGAAATTTCGGATTTCCAGAGTGTTTCGATTTCGGTTTTTGAAATTATTTCGGGATTTTAGTTTGAAAGACGTCCACTTCATCATCGATTTCAGTTTTTGATAGCGCTTCAGCTTCAATTTTATTAAATTTTTCTAAATTTGATTAAAAACTCTTTTAATAAGTTCTGCAATGAATTGGAAAATTCGACAAATCCCCTTCCCTAATTAACTTTCAAGGGCAGATAAAGTTAATGCCGGTATAAAACAAACTTTTTTTTTATATTTTTCATTCCAAAAATTAGCTTGAAATTTGCCTCTAAATACGATTTAATCTTTGGCGAAAAGTTATAGTCTTGTCACAAAAAACGTAGGCGAAACTTTTCCAATGGCAGAGAAAAATCACCAAAAAAGTACTCAAAATCAGTTAAGCTGATTACAGTGTGACCTTCAAGGCTTTAGAGATATGAATGTGCATTTCACATTGCATTCAAAGTATTTGTGGTTTTTACCCCAAAGCAAGAGAGAACTTCACCAATTACTCATACTACGCAAATTGCCTGCTATGGTGCAGCAAGGCTGGATTAAAAAAATTGACCTGCGGTAAGATAATGAAGCTGTGCCAGTTGAGTGCATTAAACATCTAGAAAATTCTTATCAAGTCTTTGCTCAAAACTATTTAATGGAGTGAAATTTGGCAGCTGGTTTGCTACTGCAATTATGCTTTATATGGTGCGAAAATTGTTGACAAAAAAAAATATTGTAAAAGTTTTCTAAAAAAGTTGCATGAAATGCTGTATTAGGGATCTAATAAAATGTATTGGATTGTATGATGCGAAAGGAATTCCGGCTATTTCTCTTAAGTGACATTTATTTTTCGAAATTTTAAGAACAGACCCCATTAATTTCGAAACAAAAGTTATGCAAAACTAATTAAAAAACATTTTCCAATAATAAAATTCGAGAAATTTTTGCAAAGCTTTTATTTCCGAATTTTTTTGAGTATACCGTCTTTCGCTTGAGCCGACTGAAATACAGCAGCGAATAGTAGTGATATTTATTTTTCTAGATTTTAAGAACAAACTTCCATAAATTTCGAAACTGAATCTACGCAAACCTATTTACAAAAACATTTTCGAAAACAAAAACAAAAATTCGAGAAATTTTTGCAAAACTCTTTATTTCCGATTTTTTTTTGTATATACCGCCTTCTCTTCAGCCGATTTACAGTAAAGGTCCCTCAAAATTCGCGCTGATTTTCAAAACTTTTTTTTGAAGGGTGTTTCGGATTTTCTTCCATGTAAAAAAATTTTTCACACCCTTCGAAAAAAGATTTTCGAAAACCAATATGAATTTCGAAAGACTTACAAAGACTTGACTTAAATTGGTTGGGCTACATAAATGCATATTCAAAAAGATACACAGAGCTTTAAAAAAAACTTCGAAATTTTCATGTATTTTCAAATTTTTTTTCGAAAACGTTCTGGAGGTTGGCTTGCGTAGTTTCATTTACAAAATTCATGGAAGTTTTTTTTCTAAAATACCGCAAATAAATAACGAAGAGTTTAATTAACAAGATTTTAGGAAAACTGCCGCTGCTATTTTTCTGTTGGCTGTATTGGTGAGCAAAACTCGGACATAAACAAGTTTCGGAGCAAATCGCATATGAGCCTAAAAGTATGCAGAGCGTTATTTAAATGCCTATCACTAAATACTATAGCATATTTTTAGGAGCTAACTTTTTTTCCTGTGGGCGTTGTAGACTTTCACTGTAGACTTTTACTGTTTAAGAGATTTCAGACTTTTTTCCCAAAAATTCACATAAATTACTAATATCAAAAATTGTCCTAAAATATTTCTATCAAAACTTCAATGTAATATTTTTGCATATAGGATCATCACTATTGAGCACACTTTTTCCGCTTTCATTGTCTATACACTAGCAGGCCCGTCAGAAGTTGTTCTGCCCTAAATTTGGTTTATCTGCATACATTTTAATAAGCTTTTTCCGTCTAACTCTGCTCTCCCACCTCCCCCTCTTCACTTTTTCGTTATCCATTTATTCACTGCTCCCACCGTATTTTTCGCTTCATCTATTTCTATCTTCGTCTCACTTTATCTCTTTCTCAGTCTGCTAAATAAATAAATGTAAGGCGCGATAACCTCCGAAGAGATCTAAGGCCGAGCTTCTCTAGAAATTGGCCGGACGGGACCTACATGTTTTATGCCGACTCCGAACGGCATCTGCAAGGCAGATGAGTTTTCACTGGGAGCTTTTCATGGCAGAAATACACCCGGAGTGCTTGCCAAACACTGCCGTGGGGCGACCCCGCTTAGAAAAATTTTCTTGTAATTGAAAAACGTTATTTCTAAAATGTTGATGTTGTTTTGCCCGGGATGTGAAGGCGGAGCACGCTACCATCACACCACGGTGGCCGCCAGTCTCAGTCTCCTCCTTACCTCTTTTCTCTTCTCTTAAGTTTTTCCCATTCTTCTTCATCCTTTATTGCCAGTCCCAGAGGGTGGTATGTATTTTGTTCCAGTCCCATTCCGAGTCCCAGTCCCACTTCAAGTCTCAGTCCCAGTCCTAGTCCTAATCCCAGTCCCAGTCCGTCTCTGTCTACTTCCCGGAAAAAAGGATCGTAAATACTAATATAGGCAAATTTATATACCAAAGTTCAGGCAAATCGAATAGGACGTATGTAAATAGTTATGTGGGTATTATTAATTCATGTCTTTATTTTGGCTTCGCATGCATATTTATCAGTTTTGCCAGTTTGATGCGAATAAATCGAATATCACAATGAAATTTACTTTAAAGCTCTCAGCAACAGCATTCATATTACACACATCCTAGTTACCCTGATCCACGTTTTGGCCTATATCTCGAGACTCTAATCACCCGCGGATACGAAAAATACCCCGTATCAAAGTACTCATAAACAGCTTCCATTTTATACCCATATTGTACCAACATATCCCAGGATTACCCAGGTCCACGTTTTGATCTCAAGACCCTAGCCAGAACGGGATAAAAATTATCCTATGTCTGTCTCCTGGTTCTAAGCTACCCCTCTACCAATTTTCAGCCAAATATGTTCATCCGCTCCTTCCTCTTAATTACTCTTTATCTATTAAAAAAAGCGCATCAAAATCCGTTGCGTATTTTTTAAGGCTTAAGCGTTGAAAGGGACATAGGGGCAGAAAAGGCGACTTTGTTTTATACTATGTAGTGATGTACATCCATACATACCTATAAACCTACGCCCGAAGTTAAATAACGCAGCGAATGCTATATATGTACGTATGTATGTGTCGCATCATGCCTCACTCAAAAGTAATTAGCGCGCACAGTTCACGGCGAACAACCACACACACGCATTTTTTGGTAAAAATGTTACTTTTGTTTAAACAATTTGGCTGATATAAGAAAGGAATGAAGTATTTTTTTTGATGAAGATCGAAAGTAAATATTTCAAAGTTTTACTGAAAAGTAGAATTTTTTAAATCCATCCATTCGTTTATGAGTTATAGCTGTGTAAACAAAAATTTTACGATTTTTTACTACATTTTGGCAATTTGCCACGCCTCTATAATATATACCTTCAAATTATATTGACTGTACCATCTCACGTAGCTAAGCTTTCAAATGCAAAAAACCGTTTTAAAATCGGAGCATTCTGTGTCAAGTTATGTGCGTACATGGCATTTAGCGACTTTATTTTATAAAATACTAGCAGACCCCGCAGACGTTGTTCTGCCCTAAATTTGGCCTATCTGCATACATTTTAATAAGCTTTTTCCGTCTAACTCTGCCCTACCCCCTTTACACTTTTTCCTAATCTTTTTATTCACTCCTCCCTCCGTTTTTTTCGCTTCATCTCCATCCTCTCAAGTTTTTATCCTTCTTCTTCATCTCTTATTGCCAGTCCCAGAGGGTGGTATGTATTTTGTTCCAGTTCCATTCAGAGTCTCAGTCCCAGTCCCACTCCGAGTCTCAGTCTCAGTCCCAGTCCTAGTCCTAATCCCAGTCCCAGTGCGACTCTGGTACACTTCAAGGAAAAAAGCATCGTAAATACTAATATAGGCAAATTTATATACGAAATTTCAGGCAAATCGAATAGGACGTATGTAAATAGGTATGTGGGTATTATTAATTCTTGTCTTTGTTTCGGCTTCGCATGCATATTTATCAGTTTTGCAGAATATCACAATGAACTTTAGAGCTCTCAGCAACAGCTTTCATTTGATATCCATAATACACACACATTCTAGGGGTATCCGGGTCCATGTTTTGGCATATATCTCGAGACCCTAGTCACTCAGCGGTGTAAAACTTACTCTGTATTATAGCACACATCAACAGCTTCAATTTGATACCCATAATATAAAAACACATTCTAGGTGTATCCGGGTCCATGTTTTGGCCTATATCTCGAGACCGTAGTCACCCAGCGGTGTAAAACTTTCTCTGTACTAAAGCATACATCAACAACTTCAATTTGATACCCATAATGTAAAAATACATTCTAGGTGTATCCAGGTCCACGTTTTGGGCTATATCTCGAGACCCTAGCCTCCCAGTTGTATGAAAATTATCCTGTACTATAGCACTCATCAACAGCTTTCATTTGATATCCATATTGTATAAACACATTCTAGTAAAATATAAGTTAACCCGTTGTGGGTTTAAAACTTAAAAAAAATTATTTTTTTGCCGGCTTATGCCGGTGTTTTTCACTTTATTACTTTTACATGAGCAAAATACAACTGAAATACAACTGAACTACAACTGAGATACAACTGAACTTAAAACTATATTAGTATGGCTTTTTATTAATTCTTAGCGACGGCCCAATTGCAGCGGCGTCGCATCGTTGTTGGTATTTTCATATGTTGCAGTGGTATCGTATCACTGCCAATGTTCCCATGCGCTGGTGACGCGCGGTTGACGTTTGTTGGATGCTCGTATAGAAATATGAAGCTAAGGTATGCGCAGTACTGGCAGTGCGAACTATGTTCCCACGGAGCGGTAGTGAGGCATCAGCATTTATTTCATATGCATGCGCTTTTGTAACTGGAGTGAAGAATGCAGGTGGCTTATGTTGTTGATATCATATCACCAGTAATGTTCCCATGATGTGAATATGCTTAGTCAGCGTTTATCGCATTCTCGTGTGCTGCGATGTGACTTAGAGAATGCAGGCAACCCACTATGTGAATGTTTGTGAAGTTTGAATGTGTGTGGTGTTAACTCCTCCCCTCTTAAAGACGGTTGTCCTCGATCGTCTGAAAAATTTGAAAAGTCCTTACTTCGGGTACTGGGACTTGGGACTTGCCTGGTTGTTTCTTGGCTCTGGCTGCCTTGAGTGATTGATTGTAATGGTTGCTCTGTAGGTTTATTTGTTTTTTTACTGCAGTGCCTCCTGAGGCTGGCAATGACAAGGATAACTAGGATTATGGTAATCCCTGAGAATATTCGGTTGGCCGTGTTTTCTGTTTGGAGGGACTGGATTTTATAGTGTTGTTCAAGTGTAACTCGCTAAGGGCTTCGAGTGACAAAAGTTTGGTGAAGCTCTCCTCCCTTGGATTTGGCTGTGCTATTGCTGGCATCACCCTTAAAGGAGGTGTTTCGAAATTCCTATAAGTTCTGCCGTTAGCTATTACCGTCTCATTTTGAAGTTCAGTATATAGGTGCCATTTATTTTGCGCATATCTCCGCTGATACTTATATTGCCATGGTAATCGTTAAGGAATAGTATTCCTGGGGCAATTAGCTCGTCTCTTGGTATGTGGTGGCAATTTATCATGGGGCACGAAGAATTAAGGCTTTTAATTAGGTTAGTTATACAAAAGTCATTTTTTAAATCTAACAATTCGTCTTGCTTACAAATGCTAATTGAGTTATATTTTTACAACTAGTTTTTATTCCGAATATTTCTTCTTTATTTTGAATAATATTATTGAATTTTAAATTAATCATTATATCTTTTTTTATTACTGATTTTATAATAAAATTGTTATAAATTACTTCTGTAGTTAATGGAATTTTCAAGACGTACAAAATAGAAGTTGAGTTGCTTAATACGCTAACTTCGGCTAATTCTAGAGCCTCTTCCATTGTGTTGAAGGGCATATTTTCCTTATTAAACTCCTTAATGGATATTCAATTTCTTTCCTATTCAAAATCATGGAATTTATAATACCTAATCTAGCCCATTGTATGGCATATTTTATGTTAATTATTTCTTCTTTTATAAGCCTAATTTTATTTTGTAAATTTAAAGCGATTTCGTTTACAATTACCTCTTCGTTCTGAAAGGTACTTAATATATCGTTAGTGATTTTCGTTAAATTATTTATCTGCTGCTTAAAAGCATTGTTTATATAATATTGCTTATTATTATTGTTAATTAGTTTTTCTAAATTACCATTTATCATAATTAGGTCGTCATGATCTGGGTTTCCTGCCAGGTATTTCCAGGCAGTGCCAAGGATATCTAGGGATCTTCTTTGTCTGGGACTATGAGGAGGCTCTACGATTTCCAACATTTCAATAGCTTGTTGGGCCTCGTGTTGCAAGGTGGGATAAATAGGATTTTCGGTGGTTAAAACTTTGTCTATCATCTCAGTAATGTTTTGCAGAACTTGACGGTAGACTGCGGTATCAATGATGTGGATAAAGTTAAGGGTGCCATCCTTGATTTTGGAGAAACCATTATCGATGGTTATTAAGTGGGATGAGGAATAGTCGTGAATTTGGACTTCTCCCTGGGTAGTGCAGGCGAGTAGGCTGGAGAGAAAAAAAAATAAAAATTTTGGGGATACGACCATTTTATGAAATTTCCTTACTCTATTTATTCGAAGTTTTGTGAAATTTATTTGTTAAATCGTTCGCCTATGGCGTGTTAATCGATGGAAAATTCGTTACATGGAGGTAAGATAAGAAATGAGAAAAAGTGATTTTTCTTCTTTAAAAAAAAATTTTTTTATGTTATATTTTTATCAGCTCCTTATCAGCCCTTTGTGCACCGTCTTCCCTGATTGGGTTATGACTGTGGAGTTCCTGTCTTCTCTGACGACCTCCTTCCTGTACCTGGGTGTAAGCTTATTGCCTACTCTTTTGTTTATTCTGACATAGATGATGTCATTGGGACTGTAAATTTTGAAGATTGATCTTTTTTTATTGTGGAATTCTAAATCTTTTATTTGTTTTTCAGCTAAGTTTTTTATGTTTTCTTGCCTGTGGTTTTCCAATTGTTCGGGGTCGGTACTTACAGTCCTTCCGAAAAATACTTCTATTGGTTTTCTCTTAATTGTCGAATGGATGGAATAATTGTACTTGCAGAGTGATCTGTTAAGTAGATCTTCGAAGCTATCGTGCGTCCTTTCACTTTTCACGCATCGCATTATTTCTGAAAGGGTGGAATGGAAGCGTTCAACCTGGCCGTTGACAGTACTGGTGTAAGGGGGGTGTCTTGTAAATCTCTATTCCGTATTGGTTTTCGAGCATAAAGGTTATGGTTACAGAGTTTAAGGATTTTTCGTTATCAATAACGATTTTTTCTGGGAATACCAAAAGAGGTTAGCAATTCTTGAAGGGGTTGTTTTATATCCTCTGTCGCCCTTGATCTAAGTACTTTCGCTTGGGCGTATTTAGAGAATTTGTCGATGGCTGTGAGGATAACCTTATTGTTTGTGTGATAGATATCGATATGGACAATGTGTCCTGGGTAATTGGGAATTGGGGTTGCTTGTATGATTGGGGCAGTCGGATGTCTTTCGTACTTATTTTCATTGCATATTTTGCATTGTTTTGTGATTCTTTTTATTTTAGCAGTCATTTGCGGGAAATAGCATTTATCTAAAAGCTGTTTTTTATTTTCTATTGCATTTCGATGAGCTCTATTATGCTCGTTTATGATTTCTGTTTCTTGTTCCGCTTCGTTCAAGATATCCTTTATGAATTTGCGGGTATAGAGTACTCTGTATCTGCTAAAATGAGTTTGGTAAATTGTTTGGATTTTGCCCAGAATGCTATCTTCGGTTCTTATGCAGTTTGTTGTTGAAGGATTTAAGTATCGTTTTAGTAGGGTGGTGAGAGTTTCCTCCGTAAAATCTCTTTCGATTATGATATGACGGTGGTAGGTGGGGAAAATTATCTTAAATTGGTATGAAGGAATTTCTCCTACTGAAATAAAAATTTGGTTCTTGAATGCATTGATGGGTGCATCGGTGTAGGGAATTAGGGTTTGACCTGAACTTTCGTCGCTGTGTTGGGTGGGTGTCAATGAATTTATTTCTTGTGGTGGTCTAGAAAGTGCGTCCGCTACGACGTTTGTGTGGCCGGGCTTGTATTTGATCTCATAGTTGTACTCCTCCAAGATGGCTTTCCATCTCTTCAGTTTGCTATTGTTGTTCTTGTTGCTGAGGGCATATGTAAGAGGTTGGTGGTCTGTGAAAATTTTGACTACGGCAGGGCCGTAAAGATAGCTTCTCAAAGATTTGAGGGCCCAAATGATGGCTAACATTTCCTTCTCATTTGTTGCGTAGTTTTCCTCGGCCTTTGATAGGGTTCTAGATATGAATAGAATGGGTTTATTATCTTGTTCAAGCACTGCTCCTATTGCGTAATTGGAGGCGTCGGTAGTTAGATGGAATTCTTTACCAAAATTGGGGTATTGTAACATCACGTCGTTGGACGTAAGCGTCCTTTTTATTTTATTGAAGGCGTCTATTGCTTCGTTGTTCATGGTTATTGCTGTTTTTGCAGATAAATGTTTACTCATTCGTCCTTCCTCCCCTCTTAAGATGAGAGTAAGGGGTTTTGCTATTTTGGCGTAGTCCCTAATGAAACGTCTGTAAAACCCAGACATTCCCTAGGAAAGATCTGAGGTCCTTTAGTGTTTTTGGTATAGGTACCTTTTCTATTGCTTCAATCTTTAATGGATTTGCTCTAATGCCGTCTGCAGTGACTATGAATCCTAAAAATTCTACTTCCTGCGCGAAGAATTTGCATTTGTCTAGCTGGATTTTCATATTGGCTTGCTCTAGTGTATCGAAAATTATTTGTAAGGATTTAGCATGGTCTTGTTCTGTCTTGCTGAAAATTATGATATCGTCTATGTAGACGTAACACAACTTCCCTATATGTTGCCGTAGTATATCGTCGAGGGTGCGTTGGAAAATTGATGGTGCGTTTTTCAGTCCGAAAGGGAGTCTAGTAAATTCATATTTTGCGTTGTTTATGGAAAATGCGGTTTTTTCGATATCTGATTCTTTCAGGGGTATTTGGTGGAATCCGCTTTTCAGATCGATGACGGAAAAGAACCTATTACGTCCTAGTTGCGCTAGTACTTCGTTTATTTCGGGGATGGGGTACCTGTCTGCAATAGTAACCGAGTTGAGCTTCCTGTAGTCAATTACTAGCCTGTATTGTTTATTTCCTGCAGAGTCTGGTTTCTTGTTAACGATCCAAACGGGGGAATTATAGGGGGAGTGAGATGGTCGTATAATCCCATCTTCGACAAGTTTATTGACCTGTTTTTCAACCTCATTTTTTAGAGACATTGGATAAGGGTAATATTTGGTGTAAATTGGAGAGTCGTTTGTTGTACGGATTTCGCCGACGATTCTAGTGGTGTATGTTAGTTTTTTATCGGGTTCGGCGAATAATGTGGGGAACTGTTGCACTAAATTCCCGATAATGACTTTTTGTTCTGGATTCATATGTTCAGTTTTTATTTCTATGTTGTTCACTGACTTAGAAATTTGTTGCTTAATGGGGACTTTTATTTTGTTTTCTATAAGCATGTAGTCGTTAGAGGTGTAAATAACAGCTTTGAGTTGTTTTAAGCTGTCGTTGCCAATTATGGCGTGAAAGGATTTCAGGGTTGGTAGGATAAAGAACTTTAGCTTTTTATCTCTAAGGCCAAAAAGGTTAAGTTCGGTATGATGTGATACACTTATTTTTCCGCCTACGGAGTTTGCAAAGAACACGCTGTCATTTGGTTTAGGGTTTGTAACTAACGCGGGCTGAATGTAATTTTTGTTTGAACCAGTGTCGATAAGGAATTTAAGTATTCTGCCATCGCTTGTTTTACATTCAAAGTAAGGAAGCGATGAGGGAGTTAATCTAAAAAATGAACGTCCACGTATTCGTTTGCGTCGTCTTGGCGATACTGGTGCTCCTGTTGTTCGTAAGTGTTGTAGTAGTCCTGCCATGATTGTTCCTCGCTCTCCGGATCGTATGTGTTGGTGTCGCCGTCGTATTGGCCAGAGTCGGTTGTGGTGGAATCGAGGGTTGGGGAAATATGGTTTACACGTTGAACTTTGTTCGGGAAATTCCTAATATGTTGATGGGATTGCGTGGGCGGTGGTCGTTTCGACGTAGCATTGTTGTCGTTAGGTCTGTTGATGTAGTTAACATTCCTCGTTTTCAGCGACTGGTCTACTTCCATTGGTACCGGCGGCTTTGGCTGAGTTGGTCTTGGAGGTGGGTTATTGTTAAGAGGTCTACCAGGAGGTACACCTTGCCCATAGTAGTACTGAGGATAGGGCTGTCGGTATATGTGTTGTTGGTATATGGGTTGTTGATATGAGGTATGCTGGAACTGTGGGGGGAACTGTATCATGGGAGGGGTTGGTTGAGGTATGTGGGCGAGCTGTGGGTAGAAGGGATGATTTCCGTGTTGGAACTTCCTTGCGGGAATAGTAGGTTTTTGGTGGGTGTCGAATGGGGTTGAAGGTGAACTCAGTATCTTCGGAAAGCTATATTGGTTGTTAGCATGTATGGACCTAAAGTTTTGGTTTTCTAATTTAGTGCATAAATGTAATGCTTCGGGTAAGTCTGCAGGTTCTTTCATGCCGAGGAGCCTGGAGAGGTCGCCTGATAATCCTCTTACGAAGGTATCTAGTGCTTTATCGCGATATGTATTGGTGAGTACACGCATTGCTTCGTCGTTAATTTCCATACAGGAAATTTTATTGAGGATGAGAGATAGGTGCTTGTAAACTTCTGCGTAGAACTCCTGTACCGACTTCCGTCCTTGGATGAGACAGGTCATTTGGTACTCGAGGGTGCTGAGATCCCTCTTGTCGGCGTAGTGCGTTGTAAGACAACGCGAAATTGCCTTCCAATTGAGCGGGGTGTTGTATGCTTCGAGCGCGGCATCTGCACCACCGACAATTTTGTTTCTGATAATGTTCAGGATACCAAAATACCTTGGAGTACCTACACTGGGTTCGTAAATTTTTAGTACTCTTTCTACGCTCTTCTTCCAACTACTGAACTCAGTAGGGTTTCCACTGAACTCTCTTAGGGAACGGACGACGTCAGGGATCTTGTCCATGTCGGAAATGCTATTTCTGAACCTCTCGTCAATTGTCTGATCAGTTAGCAAAGGGGGTTGAGCACTGATTCTAGTCAGGACTGAAGCGTCGGTCTGAAGGATTTCGGCTAGGGTGCTTCTTACAACTTCCCTAAATTCCTCGGTCGTTGTTACGACTTGGGGAGGGGAAAGGTTTGCAGGTGCTGTTGAGGCAGCTGTTGCTCCTGTATTTAGGAGTGGAGGCCTAAGTATATTATTCTGAGCCATTTTTCTCATTCGCTTACCAACCTCGCAAGTTAGTAAAAACAAAAATTGTTTAACGATAGCAGTTCACTTTCACTTTCACTTCACTTAACTTAGTTCTATCTTTATTGGTTAACTATATATTACTCTAATTTAATTATTTCTTACATTAGTCCCACGGCGTAGAGGGTTTTTGGTCCTTTTTGCATCTTTTCTCGATAGTTATAGAAATTCTCTGCTACTCTGGTTCCCTCGATGCGCACTCTGCGTGGGTGCGTGACTTTCTTCTACTGAAGCTATTCACTTGTGGATTCCCGTTGTCGCGATGAGTTTTCCGCGAATCTGTTTGCGAGGCACTGCTTTAGGGCCTTTTGGAGCGTTAAATTCGCGGGGCACTACTTTAGGGCCTTTTAACTCGCGACTGGGCCGTTGGGCGCCAGTTAACCCGTTGTGGGTTTAAAACTTAAAAAAAATTATTTTTTTGCCGGCTTATGCCGGTGTTTTTCACTTTATTACTTTTACATGAGCAAAATACAACTGAAATACAACTGAACTACAACTGAACTTAAAACTATATTAGTATGGCTTTTTATTAATTCTTAGCGACGGCCCAATTGCAGCGGCGTCGCATCGTTGTTGGTATTTTCATATGTTGCAGTGGTATCGTATCACTGCCAATGTTCCCATCCGCTGGTGACGCGCGGTTGACGTTTGTTGGATGCTCGTATAGAAATATGAAGCTAAGGTATGCGCAGTACTGGCAGTGTGAACTATGTTCCCACGGAGCGGTAGTGAGGCATCAGCATTTATTTCATATGCATGCGCTTTTGTAACTGGAGTGAAGAATGCAGGTGGCTTATGTTGTTGATATCATATCACCAGTAATGTTCCCATGATGTGAATATGCTTAGTCAGCGTTTATCGCATTCTCGTGTGCTGCGATGTGACTTAGAGAATGCAGGCAACCCACTATGTGAATGTTTGTGAAGTTTGAATGTGTGTGGTGTTAACTTATAGATAGACTTTGACAGCTGCTGCTGACAACAACTATCACACTTCCATAAGCCAACACTTCCATATAGCATATAGTCACACACACAAGCACATAAATACATGGACACACACTCTTACGCTGAATTTTACACTTACACTTTTTGGCAAGTAATCGCGAAAACCCAAAATATCTCCAGTTAACGCTTCTAAAGTCGTTAAGAGAGCTTTATTCTCAACAGTGTCTCAATGTCGGTGTTATCAGAGTCGGTGTCAGTGTAGATAGAAGACTTTATCGTACACTAAGGATTGTACATGTTCATGTTCCATTTCATGCTGATGCGGAGAATTTGTTGCCCGCGCTGCCATTAAAAATCAATTTAGTACTTTTGTGGTGATATGTCAGTTGTTGTTGTCTTCAGGACATTGACGTGTTTTGTTTTTGTTGTTCACGGTTATATAATTTTGTTGCCACTGCTGGGGGTGATAACTTTTTCACTATTAAATGCATTACAATGCTGCATTTTCAAATCAAATGGTATTTTGTTTCCTTGGTGATGTGAGCAAAGTATTTGAAAGTATTGTAGTACATTAATCGCTTTTTGTGTTGCATACTTTGTGGCATTGGAAAGGTTATGAACAGCTCAAAGTGCAAATTAAGATTGAGTAAAGTGTAAGTTTTTGCTTTAGTTGTAGAAAAAGTAACGGTATATTAAGTTGATGGGTATTTTCGTATAATTTACTGGATATACATACTTGCTGATTCTGAGGTTAATTCAAATATTAGGTTAGGTTGAATGCGTTCGTCAAATGATATCGTTACGTCTCTTGGAAAAATTAAACTCATTATATTTCATTATATTTACCCTCCATAAATCTCTAAACACTCCCAAAATTATGCAATCGTAGTATACTACTTGCTCGGAAAGCACTTAAGTGTGGCATACCTTTAGGCGGACTTGGTATTATTCACGAAGTTTATCAATGTCGAAATATTTTGTATTACGCTGAGGCAACCAAGGAATAGTTTGCAAATTACAGGGATCCTCCTGTTAAGCAATTAAGTTCAAAATTTCCTTAAATGGATTACGTCCTACCAAAGCGAGCCAAATACATATGTATACAGTCGCAAAAATACTCCTTGAAGATTTAGTGGAGTGTTGGCCAAGTAACAGTTATTTAACGAATATCAGCCCGGTTTGCTCTCGTACAAGCACTGTTTTATAGTAGCCCCACTATCTAGATCTGATCACATCATGTCCTATGATCAGCTCTACCCTTTGCTACAACCCCTCCCTGCTTAAAGAACTTGAAGTCGCATTACGCTTTGCAATATCTCGGATACTCTCAGTTGTATGTTTCCCGGTCGCTCGATCACCATAAACACTTTTTGTTTTTTCCACTCCAAATCTGAGGGTAATGTAGGTAAATTTTGTTTTTGTTGGGAAGGCATCCTTTACTATGAATTGCTGCGCAAAGTCGCTGAAATTTTACAAGAGCTGCAGTTAGCTAACGTAAAGTTTTAAAGTGAAAAGTTCAGTGAGTCGACATAAACCAAATCAGAGCACCAAGGGTATAGAATTAGCATATTAAGGAAATAATAAATAGAAACGAAAAGAAGAAAGGAAAGGAGAAGGAAAGAAGAGGAAAGAGAAATCAAAGGGCAAGACTATGCAAGAGAAAATGGCGAAAAAGAAGGAGAAGATGATGACTATGATAATCATGATGGTAGTGATGAAGTCGAAGAAGAAGAGTTCGGCGAACGTAGCCGATCGAAGTTTGAGATTAAGCTTATAAGCTAATTGTAGGACGAAATTGGAACGAGTAAGAGTTCACAGGCAAATGATGACGCAATAAGAAGGCAAGTTTTAAGGGTAGAGCGCATTCGCAAGTGATTCATGGGTGAGCTTACGAAATTCGCCCTCAAATTTGGCGCAATCTTTTCGGCGAACGAGAAGCAAATTTCAAGGTAAACTCAAAAATGAAAATTAGAGCATCTTTCAAGTTTTGGATGAATTAATAAATGCTTGGCGGATTTCATGAATTTTTTTGGGCTAATTAGAGATAGTTTACTGGCGAGTTTTTTGGTAAAAAGAGCTTCTAGTGGCGAGTTTTATTCCAGAAATTACTTCCAAATTTTTGGCAAATTTTTTGGATGTCTTTAAGGGCTTTTACTGCATATTTTCAAGTAAAACTGGCAGGCGTGCTTTGGGGCGGAGTTTGCTTGCGAATATTAGACAAGTTTGTTGGCGAATGCGAAATCAGGGGCAAATGTGCGTCATGTTTTGAACATAAGAATCAGTTAGCGAGATTCGAGGGCGAATTTTTGAGCTACATGCAGTTTGGTGGATCCGCTTGCGAATATTACTTCTAAATTTTAAGAAAAATTTTAGTCGAATATAAATTGTCGCAAGCGAACTTTATATCTAACTCATAGGCATGGTTGCCACTTTGGGTCCATTTGGACGAAATTTGGTCCGCTCTAACCCCGTATGGTCCACTGGTCCTTTTTTCCAATTTTGGTCCTTTTTGGGTGAGCAGTCACGATTTCGGTACTTTGATTTGAATTTTTTTATTTTCATAACAATACGCAACGCTGATAAAAAATTTGCTTGTTTGAACACTCTCTGAATGGCAATCGATTTTCAGTAACTCTCACCAACAGAGCCGATAGCTATTGGCCGGTTTTACATAGAACCCTTTGTCGTGTAACATTGTGCGTGTCTCGAAGTAAGTGGCGTTAGCGCAATACAATTAAGAAATTTAATGTCACATCCTGAAATAAAAGCGTATATGCTGTTTCTCGCCTATATTCTTAAAATTATAAATACCTTAAATAAAGAGTTCCAATCAGAAAAGGTTCGCTGGCATTCCTATATCATCAAATTGAAGCACACTTCAAAGCTTATCTTGAGCAACTTCATGCATAATGAGTGCACAAAAAATATTAAAGGAGTTCAGAATTTTGTGTATTTGGTGTTGGAAACGTCGCTATTGCAAATGAAAGCTACGAATCCTGAACAACTTTTTTTCGTTTTAAATTTTTTTTTGCATATTTTGTTTTGTTTTGACAGTTGTTAATTTGCTATTCAAAATTAAAAAAAAACTACGGGTTCTTATGTTGCGTATTTGCCATTGCGTAGCAAATGCATAGCGGTATAATATTTTGGCGTTTTGCGTAAAACTACTACACTCCCCTATTGCATGCTTAAACAATTTTGATTTAAGTGATAAAACTTACTACCTTGAATTAAAAAATATTTTTGTTGGAAGTAAAGCTGAAGTATTTCTTGAAAGCGATAACTTTACAGATGTACGACAACTTGCGGTAAAAAAAAATATTTTAGATTATATATTGAACTCTTAAAGCAAATGCAAAAACGCTTTAATTTTTCTAGATTTAACATTCAAGTTTTATGTACAATTACTCCCGACAAGGTATTAGCAGTAACCGAAACTTCTATAATACCGTTAATAAATAAAATAGATACCATTGTTACACAATGTAAGCTTTTAAGACTGTTAAATTGTGACTTTAAGCCTGATATAAACGTTTTAGCTTTTTGGGAAAAGGTAAGCTTTTATAGAAACGCTATGAACGAAAAGTGTTTTGAAGAATTGCTTGTTTTGTATATGATTTACTGAGTCTGCCACATAGTTCGGCGGCCGCAGAGCGAAAATTTTTTGAATTGTCTCTTATTAAAACCAAAATACGCAATAAATTGGAGTTTATTTCAATCAACCACATAATGTTAGCCAAAGAACTTTGTACGCAAAACCCAGGTCCTCATTACGTTTGGTCGGTGAAAGACATAGGCTGGTCCTAGAAAAGTTATACAATTAACTATATAAAACTGTTTTATTATACGTTTTTTACGATGTAGCCCAGAATATATTATTATCATATATGCCTCAAGTTTTTAAAAATATACACATACATATGTGTATAAGACTGAGAAATATGCCCATATGTGATAAAATGTATTTAATTATCATCATCAATAATTATCATCAATTTTAATTGAAGCACTTTTTGTTTGTTTGTAACGTCGTGTTGTTTTGCACTTGTTAAGTTGTTGATTATTACATTGTTTGTATACCACTAAATGAAAACAAATTTTGCCCTTTTTTTTTGAAATTTGGTCCTTTTTTTGACGAATTTTGGTCCCAAATGAAAACAGGCTGTGGCAACCGTGCTCATAGGTAAGTTTCCGTTGACTATTTTCGGCCAATTAGTGGGAGAATGTGATTTCGATGGCAAATTTAAGTTATTTTCCTGGGCAAGCTTAAACGCGTTAACGTAATTCGCACAGAACTGAAGGCGAATTTGGGCGAACTGTTAAGAAAATTTGAGCTCGTTCGCGATCTTCGTTTTACGAATTTTAGCCAAATTCAATGCCGATTTTTGAGTGTTGTTTTCGGCGAATTAGAATTAGCAAGCAAGGCGAATACATAGCAGGTGGAGGCAAAGCGAATTTAACCAATTCGCCGTACAGAAGAATGTCAAGTCAAAAGAAAATTTTAATTGATTTCGATTCGAACTGACATATTAAAGTACAAGGCGCTGTATGGAAAATAATCAAAAAGAAGCAATCAGCTGTGGATAAGAACGCCTGGTACTGAATTCGCCTTGGAAGCAAGCTTCGCCAATTCAGATAAACACAAAAGCGTTGGACACTTTCAAATGGTTTTGTGGGCGAATTAGAATCAGTTTGAGCCATTTTGTGGCGAAATTATAGGAAGTCTTAAGGCCGAAATTTAAGCTAATAGAAACCAAGGCAAATTCAGTACCAGGGGCCGAATCGTTACATACGAACCTTGATCGAATGCCGTTTTTATACCTTTCATGAACATGAAATGGTATATTAACTTTGGTCCGATGTTTGTAACGTTGAGAAATGTGGAAGATAGACTCACCATTAAGTATACCGAATTGATCAGGGCGACGAACTGAGTTGATATAGCCATGCCCGTCTGTCCGTCCGTCCGCCTGTCTGTTTGAACGGAAACTGGTCCCTCAAATTTTGAGATATCTCAATGAAATTTGGCACAAGGATGTATTTTTGTATTATATTAGATATTTGTCGGATCCGGTAGGATCGGACCACTATAACATATATCTCCCATACAACCCATCGTTCAGATAAGACGATTTTGGTCATTGCTGTCGCAATTTAGAAAGTATAAACGTGAAACTTGGTGATATATATTCTAATATATCATAGAAGATTTCCTGAAAAAATCACTTTGATCGGAGCTATATGTATATAGTATATACCTATCCCATACAACCGATTTTTAAGATAAATATAAAATAAATCCTTGTGCCAAATTTCATTGAGATATCTCAAGGGACTAGTTTGCGTTCAAACAGACAGACGGACGGATGAACAGACGGACATGGCTATATCAACTCAGTTCGTCGCCCTGATCAATTCGGTATACTTAATGGTGAGTCTATCTTCTATATTTCTCAACGTTACAAACATCGGACCAAAGTTAATATAACATTTCATGTTCATGAAAGGTATAAAAATAAATTTAAGGGCGATAAACTCCGAAGAGATTTTAGGCCGAGCTTCTCTTCCAATTTGCATCGTGCTCCTTTTTAATTTTTCCTACAAATTAGTTTGCTGAAAATTGTATTTATACAATTTGAACCAAATTTAGTTCGACAGCTGCGCATACATTTTACAGGAAGTGCACATTGCAACTAATCGAGTAAAATAAATTTAATTTCAAACTACAGCAAAGTGTAATTTTTCAAATATTAAATCATGCTAACCCGGCCTATTTAAATTTCAACACTTTGTGCTAAAACACAATTTGAGCAGGCAAATTTTGTTATTGTTGTTTAGGCATAGCTGTTTTGCTGCCCCAAAATCGATAGTTTTTGTTTTTAATGCTGTTTGTTTTTGTTGTTTGCAACGAACTTTTTGAAGCCACAAATCCCAAATTGAACTAATATGCAAATTCGAAAAATGTAAAATGCAAATGCGACCGATTTAACTGAAATTTGCGCACACAAAAACATGTACAATTAGTTAGTGGTGGAGTATGTATGTAGGTGTATATATGGAAGTAAAATAGCCCTGCAAAAAATCAATCCTGAAAGAAAGTGGTCTGCGATTGAACTCATTTGTCTACAGAGGGGTATGATTGATCGCATCTAGTCCCGTTTGGGCAAAGTTGGGATTAGTCAATCTGCAAATTTGTGTTGCCAATTCAAAGAAACAATAACAAATTGACAACGAAATGAGTAAAGTAGATTCCAGATCTACTGAAGATGCAAAGAAATGCGCAAAGTCACGAACAATAGTTAGGCGCCAAGAACGGTGGAAAGAATCGAGGAAAGGGCGCTGGGCATACATATTAGTGCGGAATATAGAGTAATGGTATGAGCGGAAACACGGCGAACTAAACTACCACATGGTGCAGATCAGGGCCGGTTCTAACATAACGTGAACTACGCGACCCGCCTAGGGCACCAAGTTCTAGGGGGCACCAAATTCGATAAACACTTTTTTACTAAAAAGCCTTTTTGCAAAAAAAGAAAAAAAAGAAATTTTGTAGGGCCCTATATTTAGTTTCATAAAAAAAATTAAATTTTCATCATAACGCTAGTGGAGATTGAACGTAGTTTAAAATCTTCGCGCGCAACCAGAATGTGCAGCAGCGCGCCTTCACAAAGCCTTGGAAGTCAACTGACAACACTGCGCAACTGGCAATCATGTGTGATTCTCTAGCTCTCGCGAGTTTCGACTTGGTCAGATTTTTGTTGTTTCGTGAGCTGTTACAATTCATAAAAAACTACAAAAATTTTATCATGATCGCATTGTGAAAGCCATATATTGTGTTCATGTTCGTAGTGAGGGGGGAACAAGGGAGGCATCTTGCCGCGGGCGCTACTCACAGGAGGGCTCCAAATGGTTCACAAAGCAGAAATTCCTATATAATTTGTATATTTCTTAGAAAGAAATTAATTTACAAACGTGTACTGAGCAGCTTTCTGTAACTAGAAATTTTTGGAGGACATGCGATCAGACTCAGTTTTCGAGAATATCGTCGTTGATGCCAAAACAGTCGCTGAGGATCTTGGTGTGATTACTTAATTTGAATCATCGAAAAGACCACGGAAAAGGACAAAACAATTTTCATATGTAGGGGATGACGAACAAATTGATGAAAAGCAAAAATTCAAAATAAATTTTTATTTTTCTATTTTCGATACTGCTAGGATAGAGGAGGATTCTATTTGTCAGCAATATCCCAGCGACTTGGAAAACGCTGAACACGTAAAGTTTCATTGCACTCGTTTTCGCAGCGAAATTCTCTCTGTAGACAGTGGAGAAAATCGTTCTATTAGGAATAATGTGCAGAAACATACATTGTTGGCCTGCTGTGGCGTTTCTAGTGTTGACGCGATTGATACATGCCGAAAGAAAGCGCAGAGAAATGCTCATTGGAAGCAGTGACTAAATCGGCGTTCCTTCCCGTGACGATATGCCTAGCGGCGGTACAACGGAATGTGGGTACATGAACAGGATTCGACATCTCTTCCTCTTCATCCTCGAAGCTTCAGCATAGCGAGTTTTAATGAATAAGTAATAAATATTTAAAAGTTAGTGGAAAAATATCTTCCATTTTTATAAATTTCGTGTTGCGTAATTGTTCGAAAAGCTCCTCAGGCTTAGTATCCCTGAGTTTCAAAATCATTTTCTTTTTCTTCATATAAAGGCCAGCAACTGCTTATATAGCGGCATGAATGCAGCCGCTTCCATTTTGACTCTCGTCAACTAGTACCCAGAAATAAATTGCCTTGCGACATCTAGAGCGAAACTGTGCTTAGTTAGCAAACTAAAGAGACGGCACGTTAACAAGATAATTGTATGGGCATTCTCTTTACGCCATACCGTACTATATATTACAGTTGCTGAACACAGATCTAAGAGTTCATGGCTAATTTCAACCAGGCCATAAGACTTCACAATCACTAAGGTTGGTTCATTCGTTACAATGAATTTACTTGCAAATCCCCTTATTTGCAATCTTCTACTAAGTTCGAATCACTAAACTGTTGAATAAATAACTCCAATATTGAATAATGGAAAAATGGCCTTTATTAAAGTACTTCACAATAAATAATACTGCTATTGCTGGCCAGAAAGCGTATTAATCAAAAGTGAATTATTGCTCTAATTCAAATAAGGAACTGTTTTTATTGTTCAAATTCCTGGAATCTAGAAGGAAACATTTTTGCTTATTTTTTATTCACACGAGCCAACTATGTTTATATAACGCCCAATTTAAAAAGCTGTATAAATTTTATGTATTTTTCATCATTAAGGGCATTGAAATTTTAATTAGGCACTTCTAACCAAAAATTTACTTAAGGTTAAATGAGTTGAATGAAAAAAGTTAAAAATCTCCGTTCTATGAAATGCTTTAATTCAAATAAGGATGTGTTTTTATTGTTCAAATTCCTGGAATCTAGAAGGAAATGTTTTTGCTTATTTTTGATTCACACGAGCCAACTATATGTTTAAATAACGCCCAATTTAAAAAGCTGTATAAATTTTATGTATTTTTCATCATTAAGGGCATTGAAATTTTAATTAGACACTTTTAACCAAAAATTTACTCAAGGTTAAATGAATTTAATGAAAAAAGTAAAAAATTTCCGTTCTATGAAATGTTTTAATTCAAATAAGGAAGCGTTTTTATTGTTCAAATTCCTGGAATCTAGAAGGAACCGTTTTTGCTTATTTTTTATTCACACGAGCCAACTATGTTTAAATAACGCCCAATTTAAAAAGCTGTATAAATATTATGTATTTTTCATCATTAAGAGCATTGAAATTTTAATTAGGCACTTTTAACCAAAAATTTACTCAAGGTTAAATGAGTTTAATGAAAAAAAGTAAAAAATTTCCGTTCTATGAAATGCTTTAATTCAAAGAAGGAATTGTTTTTCTTGTTCAAATTCCTGGAATCTAGAAGGAAGCGTTTTTGCTTATTTTTAATCACACGAGCCAACTATGTTTAAATAACGCCCAATTTAAAAAGCTGTATAAATATTATGTATTTTTCATCATTAAGGGCATTGAAATTTTAATTAGGCACTTTTAACCAAAAATTTACTCAAGGTTAAATGAGTTTAATGAAAAAAGTAAAAAATTTCCGTTCTATGAAATGCTTTAATTCAAAGAAGGAATTGTTTTTATTGTTCAAATTCCTGGAATCTAGAAGGAAACGTTTTTGCTTATTTTTTATTCACACGAGCCAACTATGTTTAAATAACGCCCAATTTAAAAAGCTGTATAAATATTATGTATTTTTCATCATTAAGGGCATTGAAATTTTAATTAGGCACTTTTAACAAAAATTTACTCAAGGTTAAATGAGTTTAATGAAAAAAGTAAAAAATTTCCGTTCTATGAAATGCTTTAATTCAAATAAGGAAGTGTTTTTATTGTTCAAATTCCTGGAATCTAGAAGGAAACGTTTTTGCTTATTTTTTATTCACACGAGCCAACTATGTTTAAATAATGCCCAATTTAAAAAGCTGTATAAATATTATGTATTTTTCATCATTAGGGGCATTGAAATTTTAATTAGGCACTTTTAACCAAAAATTTACTCAAGGTTAAATGAGTTGAATGAAAAAAGTAAAAAATTTCCGTTCTATGAAATACTTTAATTCAAATAAGGAAGTGCTTTTATTGTTCAAATTCCTGGAATCTAGAAGCAAACGTTTTTGCTCATTTTTTATTCACACGAGCCAACTATGTTTAAATAACGCCCAATTTAAAAAGCTGTATAAATATTATATATTTTTCATCATTAAGGGCATTGAAATTTTAATTAGGCACTTTTAACCAAACATTTACTCAAGGTTAAATGAGTTTAATGAAAAAAGTAAAAAATGTCCGTTCTATGAAATGCTTTAATTCAAATAAGGAAGTGTTTTTATTGTTCAAATTCCTGGAATCTAGAAGGAAATGTTTTTGCTTATTTTTGATTCACACGAGCCAACTATGTTTAAATAACGCCCAATTTAAAAAGCTGTATAAATATTATATATTTTTCATCATTAAGGGCATTGAAATTTTAATTAGGCACTTTTAACCAAACATTTACTCAAGGTTAAATGAGTTTAATGAAAAAAGTAAAAAATGTCCGTTCTATGAAATGCTTTAATTCAAATAAGGAAGTGCTTTTATTGTTCAAATTCCTGGAATCTAGAAGGAAATGTTTTTACTTATTTTTTATTCACACGAGCCAACTATGTTTAAATAACGCCCAATTTAAAAAGCTGTATAAATATTATGTATTTTTCATCATTAAGGGCATTGAAATTTTAATTAGGCACTTCTAACCAAAAATTTACTTAAGGTTAAATGAGTTGAATGAAAAAAGTTAAAAATCTCCGTTCTATGAAATGCTTTAATTCAAATAAGGAAGTGCTTTTATTGTTCAAATTCCTGGAATCTAGAAGGAAATGTTTTTGCTTATTTTTGATTCACACGAGCCAACTATGTATAGATAAAGCCCATTTAAAAAGCTGTATAAATATTATGTATTTTTCATCATTAAGGGCATTGAAATTTTAATTAGGCACTTCTAACCAAAAATTTACTCAAGGTTAAATGAGTTGAATGAAAAAAGTTAAAAATTTCCGTTCAACGAAATGCTTTAATTCAAATAAGGAAGTGCTTTTATTGTTCAAATTCCTGGAATCTAGAAGGAAATGTTTTTGCTTATTTTTGATTCACACGAGCCAACTATGTATAAATAAAGCCCATTTAAAAAGCTGTATAAATATTTTGTATTTTTCATCATTAAGGGCATTGAAATTTTAATTAGGCACTTCTAACCAAAAATTTACTCAAGGTTAAATGAGTTGAATGAAAAAAATAAAAATTTCCGTTCTATGAAATGCTTTAATTCAAATGAGGAAGTGCTTTTATTGTTCAAATTCCTGGAATCTAGAAGGAAATGTTTTTGCTTATTTTTGATTCACACGAGCCAACTATGTATAGATAAAGCCCATTTAAAAAGCTGTATAAATATTATGTATTTTTCATCATTAAGGGCATTGAAATTTTAATTAGGCACTTCTAACCAAAAATTTACTCAAGGTTAAATGGGTTGAATGAAAAAAATAAAAATTTCCGTTCACTAAATGCTTTAATTCAAATGAGGAAGTGCTTTTATTGTTCAAATTCCTGGAATCTAGAAGGAAATGTTTTTGCTTATTTTTTGATTCACACGAGCCAACTATGTATAAAAAATCGCCCATTTTAAAAAGCTGTATAAATATTTTGTATTTTTCATCATTAAGGGCATTGAAATTTTAATTAGGCACTTTCTAACCAAAAATTTACTCAAGGTTAAATGGGTTTGATGAAAAAAATAAAAAATTTCCGTTCTATAAATGCTTTAATTCAAATGAGGAAGTGTTTTTATTGTTCAAATTCCTGGAATCTAGAAGGAAATGTTTTTGCTTATTTTTATTCACACGAGCCAACTATGTATAAATAACGCCCATTTTAAAAAGCTGTATAAATATTTTGTATTTTTCATCATTAAGGGCATTGAAATTTTAATTAGGCACTTCTAACCAAAAATTTACTCAAGGTTAAATGGGTTGAATGAAAAAAAATAAAAATTTCCGTTCTATAAATGCTTTAATTCAAATGAGGAAGTGTTTTTATTGTTCAAATTCCTGGAATCTAGAAGGAAATGTTTTTGCTTATTTTTATTCACACGAGCCAACTATGTATAAATAACGCCCATTTAAAAAGCTGTATAAATATTTTGTATTTTTCATCATTAAGGGCATTGAAATTTTAATTAGGCACTTCTAACCAAAAATTTACTCAAGGTTAAATGGGTTGACTGATAAAAAAATAAAAATTTTCCGTTCTATAAATGCTTTAATTCAAATGAGGAAGTGTTTTTATTGTTCAAATTCCTGGAATCTAGAAGGGAAATGTTTTTGCTTATTTTTATTCACACGAGCCAACTATGTATAAATAAACGCCCATTTTAAAAAGCTGTATAAATATTTTGTATTTTTCATCATTAAGGGCATTGAAATTTTAATTAGGCACTTCTAACCAAAAATTTACTCAAGGTTAAATGGGTTGACTGATAAAAAAATAAAAATTTCCGTTCTATAAATGCTTTAATTCAAATGAGGAAGTGTTTTTATTGTTCAAATTCCTGGAATCTAGAAGGAAATGTTTTGCTTATTTTTATTCACACGAGCCAACTATGTATAAATAACGCCCATTTTAAAAAGCTGTATAAATATTTTGTATTTTTCATCATTAAGGGCATTGAAATTTTAATTAGGCACTTCTAACCAAAAATTTACTCAAGGTTAAATGGGTTGAATGATAAAAAAATAAAAATTTCCGTTCTATAAATGCTTTAATTCAAATGAGGAAGTGTTTTTATTGTTCAAATTCCTGGAATCTAGAAGGAAATGTTTTTGCTTATTTTTTATTCACACGAGCCAACTATGTATAAATAAACGCCCATTTTAAAAAGCTGTATAAATATTTTGTATTTTTCATCATTAAGGGCATTGAAATTTTAATTAGGCACTTCTAACCAAAAATTTACTCAAGGTTAAATGGGTTGCTGATAAAAAAATAAAAAATTTCCGTTCTATAAATGCTTTAATTCAAATGCGGAAGTGTTTTTATTGTTCAAATTCCTGGAATCTAGAAGGAAATGTTTTTGCTTATTTTTTATTCACACGAGCCAACTATGTATAAATAACGCCCATTTAAAAAGCTGTATAAATATTTTGTATTTTTCATCATTAAGGGCATTGAAATTTTAATTAGGCACTTCTAACCAAAAATTTACTCAAGGTTAAATGGGTTGAGTGATAAAAAAATAAAAATTTCCGTTCTATAAATCGCTTTAATTCAAATGCGGAAGTGTTTTTATTGTTCAAATTCCTGGAATCTAGAAGGAAATGTTTTTGCTTATTTTTTATTCACACGAGCCAACTATGTATAAAAAACGCCCATTTTAAAAAGCTGTATAAATATTTTGTATTTTTCATCATTAAGGGCATTGAAATTTTAATTAGGCACTTCTAACCAAAAATTTACTCAAGGTTAAATGGGTTGACTGATAAAAAAATAAAAATTTTCCGTTCTATAAATCGCTTTAATTCAAATGCGGAAGTGTTTTTATTGTTCAAATTCCTGGAATCTAGAAGGAAATGTTTTTGCTTATTTTTATTCACACGAGCCAACTATGTATAAATAACGCCCATTTTAAAAAGCTGTATAAATATTTTGTATTTTTCATCATTAAGGGCATTGAAATTTTAATTAGGCACTTCTAACCAAAAATTTACTCAAGGTTAAATGGGTTGACTGATAAAAAAATAAAAATTTTCCGTTCTATAAATGCTTTAATTCAAATGCGGAAGTGTTTTTATTGTTCAAATTCCTGGAATCTAGAAGGAAATGTTTTTGCTTATTTTTTATTCACACGATCCAACTATGTATAAATAACGCCCGTTTTAAAAAGCTGTATAAATATTTTGTATTTTTCATCATTAAGGGCATTGAAATTTTAATTAGGCACTTCTAACCAAAAATTTACTCAAGGTTAAATGGGTTGACTGATAAAAAAATAAAAATTTTCCGTTCTATAAATCGCTTTAATTCAAATGCGGAAGTGTTTTTATTGTTCAAATTCCTGGAATCTAGAAGGAAATGTTTTTGCTTATTTTTATTCACACGAGCCAACTATGTATAAAAAACGCCCATTTAAAAAGCTGTATAAATATTTTGTATTTTTCATCATTAAGGGCATTGAAATTTTAATTAGGCACTTCTAACCAAAAATTTACTCAAGGTTAAATGGGTTGACTGATAAAAAAATAAAAATTTTCCGTTCTATAAATCGCTTTAATTCAAATGCGGAAGTGTTTTTATTGTTCAAATTCCTGGAATCTAGAAGGAAATGTTTTTGCTTATTTTTATTCACACGATCCAACTATGTATAAAATAACGCCCGTTTTAAAAAGCTGTATAAATATTTTGTATTTTTCATCATTAAGGGCATTGAAATTTTAATTAGGCACTTCTAACCAAAAATTTACTCAAGGTTAAATGGGTTGACTGATAAAAAAATAAAAATTTCCGTTCTATAAATCGCTTTAATTCAAATGAGGAAGTGTTTTTATTGTTCAAATTCCTGGAATCTAGAAGGAAATGTTTTTGCTTATTTTTATTCACACGATCCAACTATGTATAAATAAACGCCCGTTTTAAAAAGCTGTATAAATATTTTGTATTTTTCTCATTAAGGGCATTGAAATTTTAATTAGGCACTTCTAACCAAAAATTTACTCAAGGTTAAATGGGTTGACTGATAAAAAAATAAAAATTTTCCGTTCTATAAATCGCTTTAATTCAAATGCGGAAGTGTTTTTATTGTTCAAATTCCTGGAATCTAGAAGGAAATGTTTTTGCTTATTTTTATTCACACGATCCAACTATGTATAAATAACGCCGTTTTAAAAAGCTGTATAAATATTTTGTATTTTT
The DNA here is from genome assembly GCA_029619165.1 of Eurosta solidaginis. Classification (NCBI taxonomy): domain Eukaryota; kingdom Metazoa; phylum Arthropoda; class Insecta; order Diptera; family Tephritidae; genus Eurosta; species Eurosta solidaginis. Next base: position 102,834 of record JARSSU010046235.1, read on the forward strand.
CATCATTAAGGGCATTGAAATTTTAATTAGGCACTTCTAACCAAAAATTTACTCAAGGTTAAATGGGTTGACTGATAAAAAAATAAAAATTTTCCGTTCTATAAATCGCTTTAATTCAAATGCGGAAGTGTTTTTATTGTTCAAATTCCTGGAATCTAGAAGGAAATGTTTTTGCTTATTTATTATTCACACGATCCAACTATGTATAAATAAACGCCCGTTTTAAAAAGCTGTATAAATATTTTTGTATTTTTCTCATTAAGGGCATTGAAATTTTAATTAGGCACTTCTAACCAAAAATTTACTCAAGGTTAAATGGGTTGACTGATAAAAAAATAAAAATTTTCCGTTCTATAAATCGCTTTAATTCAAATGCGGAAGTGTTTTTATTGTTCAAATTCCTGGAATCTAGAAGGAAATGTTTTTGCTTATTTATTATTCACACGATCCAACTATGTATAAAAAACGCCCGTTTTAAAAAGCTGTATAAATATTTTTGTATTTTTCTCATTAAGGGCATTGAAATTTTAATTAGGCACTTCTAACCAAAAATTTACTCAAGGTTAAATGGGTTGACTGATAAAAAAATAAAAATTTCCGTTCTATAAATCGCTTTAATTCAAATGCGGAAGTGTTTTTATTGTTCAAATTCCTGGAATCTAGAAGGAAATGTTTTTGCTTATTTATTATTCACACGATCCAACTATGTATAAATAACGCCCGTTTTAAAAAGCTGTATAAATATTTTGTATTTTTCTCATTAAGGGCATTGAAATTTTAATTAGGCACTTCTAACCAAAAATTTACTCAAGGTTAAATGGGTTGACTGATAAAAAAATAAAAATTTTCCGTTCTATAAATCGCTTTAATTCAAATGCGGAAGTGTTTTTATTGTTCAAATTCCTGGAATCTAGAAGGAAATGTTTTTGCTTATTTATTATTCACACGATCCAACTATGTATAAAAAACGCCCGTTTTAAAAAGCTGTATAAATATTTTGTATTTTTCTCATTAAGGGCATTGAAATTTTAATTAGGCACTTCTAACCAAAAATTTACTCAAGGTTAAATGGGTTGACTGATAAAAAAATAAAAATTTTCCGTTCTATAAATCGCTTTAATTCAAATGCGGAAGTGTTTTTATTGTTCAAATTCCTGGAATCTAGAAGGAAATGTTTTTGCTTATTTTTATTCACACGATCCAACTATGTATAAAAACGCCCGTTTTAAAAAGCTGTATAAATATTTTTTATTTTTCTCATTAAGGGCATTGAAATTTTAATTAGGCACTTCTAACCAAAAATTTACTCAAGGTTAAATGGGTTGACTGATAAAAAAATAAAAATTTCCGTTCTATAAATCGCTTTAATTCAAATGCGGAAGTGTTTTTATTGTTCAAATTCCTGGAATCTAGAAGGAAATGTTTTTGCTTATTTTTATTCACACGATCCAACTATGTATAAAAAACGCCCGTTTTAAAAAGCTGTATAAATATTTTGTATTTTTCTCATTAAGGGCATTGAAATTTTAATTAGGCACTTCTAACCAAAAATTTACTCAAGGTTAAATGGGTTGATGATAAAAAAATAAAAATTTTCCGTTCTATAAATCGCTTTAATTCAAATGCGGAAGTGTTTTTATTGTTCAAATTCCTGGAATCTAGAAGGAAATGTTTTTGCTTATTTATTATTCACACGATCCAACTATGTATAAAAAACGCCCGTTTTAAAAAGCTGTATAAATATTTTGTATTTTTCTCATTAAGGGCATTGAAATTTTAATTAGGCACTTCTAACCAAAAATTTACTCAAGGTTAAATGGGTTGACTGATAAAAAAATAAAAAATTTCCGTTCTATAAATCGCTTTAATTCAAATGCGGAAGTGTTTTTATTGTTCAAATTCCTGGAATCTAGAAGGAAATGTTTTTGCTTATTTATTATTCACACGATCCAACTATGTATAAATAAACGCCCGTTTTAAAAAGCTGTATAAATATTTTGTATTTTTCTCATTAAGGGCATTGAAATTTTAATTAGGCACTTCTAACCAAAAATTTACTCAAGGTTAAATGGGTTGACTGATAAAAAAATAAAAATTTTCCGTTCTATAAATCGCTTTAATTCAAATGCGGAAGTGTTTTTATTGTTCAAATTCCTGGAATCTAGAAGGAAATGTTTTTGCTTATTTATTATTCACACGATCCAACTATGTATAAAAACGCCCGTTTAAAAAGCTGTATAAATATTTTTATTTTTCTCATTAAGGGCATTGAAATTTTAATTAGGCACTTCTAACCAAAAATTTACTCAAGGTTAAATGGGTTGACTGATAAAAAAATAAAAATTTCCGTTCTATAAATCGCTTTAATTCAAATGCGGAAGTGTTTTTATTGTTCAAATTCCTGGAATCTAGAAGGAAATGTTTTTGCTTATTTATTATTCACACGATCCAACTATGTATAAAATAAACGCCCGTTTTAAAAAGCTGTATAAATATTTTGTATTTTTCTCATTAAGGGCATTGAAATTTTAATTAGGCACTTCTAACCAAAAATTTACTCAAGGTTAAATGGGTTGACTGATAAAAAAATAAAAATTTTCCGTTCTATAAATCGCTTTAATTCAAATGCGGAAGTGTTTTTATTGTTCAAATTCCTGGAATCTAGAAGGAAATGTTTTTGCTTATTTATTATTCACACGAGCCAACTATGTATAAAAAACGCCCGTTTTAAAAAGCTGTATAAATATTTTGTATTTTTCTCATTAAGGGCATTGAAATTTTAATTAGGCACTTCTAACCAAAAATTTACTCAAGGTTAAATGGGTTGACTGATAAAAAAATAAAAATTTTCCGTTCTATAAATCGCTTTAATTCAAATGCGGAAGTGTTTTTATTGTTCAAATTCCTGGAATCTAGAAGGAAATGTTTTTGCTTATTTTTATTCACACGATCCAACTATGTATAAATAAACGCCCGTTTTAAAAAGCTGTATAAATATTTTTTATTTTTCATCATTAAGGGCATTGAAATTTTAATTAGGCACTTCTAACCAAAAATTTACTCAAGGTTAAATGGGTTGACTGATAAAAAAATAAAAATTTCCGTTCTATAATCGCTTTAATTCAAATGCGGAAGTGTTTTTATTGTTCAAATTCCTGGAATCTAGAAGGAAATGTTTTTGCTTATTTATTATTCACACGATCCAACTATGTATAAAAAACGCCCGTTTTAAAAAGCTGTATAAATATTTTGTATTTTTCATCATTAAGGGCATTGAAATTTTAATTAGGCACTTCTAACCAAAAATTTACTCAAGGTTAAATGGGTTGACTGATAAAAAAATAAAAATTTTCCGTTCTATAAATCGCTTTAATTCAAATGCGGAAGTGTTTTTATTGTTCAAATTCCTGGAATCTAGAAGGAAATGTTTTGCTTATTTATTATTCACACGATCCAACTATGTATAAATAACGCCCGTTTTAAAAAGCTGTATAAATATTTTTGTATTTTTCTCATTAAGGGCATTGAAATTTTAATTAGGCACTTCTAACCAAAAATTTACTCAAGGTTAAATGGGTTGACTGATAAAAAAATAAAAATTTTCCGTTCTATAAATCGCTTTAATTCAAATGCGGAAGTGTTTTTATTGTTCAAATTCCTGGAATCTAGAAGGAAATGTTTTTGCTTATTTATTATTCACACGAGCCAACTATGTATAAATAACGCCCGTTTTAAAAAGCTGTATAAATATTTTGTATTTTTCTCATTAAGGGCATTGAAATTTTAATTAGGCACTTCTAACCAAAAATTTACTCAAGGTTAAATGGGTTGACTGATAAAAAAATAAAAATTTCCGTTCTATAATCGCTTTAATTCAAATGCGGAAGTGTTTTTATTGTTCAAATTCCTGGAATCTAGAAGGAAATGTTTTGCTTATTTATTATTCACACGAGCCAACTATGTATAAAAAACGCCCGTTTTAAAAAGCTGTATAAATATTTTTGTATTTTTCATCATTAAGGGCATTGAAATTTTAATTAGGCACTTCTAACCAAAAATTTACTCAAGGTTAAATGGGTTGACTGATAAAAAAATAAAAATTTCCGTTCTATAAATCGCTTTAATTCAAATGCGGAAGTGTTTTTATTGTTCAAATTCCTGGAATCTAGAAGGAAATGTTTTTGCTTATTTATTATTCACACGATCCAACTATGTATAAATAACGCCCGTTTTAAAAAGCTGTATAAATATTTTGTATTTTTCTCATTAAGGGCATTGAAATTTTAATTAGGCACTTCTAACCAAAAATTTACTCAAGGTTAAATGGGTTGACTGATAAAAAAATAAAAATTTTCCGTTCTATAATCGCTTTAATTCAAATGCGGAAGTGTTTTTATTGTTCAAATTCCTGGAATCTAGAAGGAAATGTTTTTGCTTATTTTTATTCACACGATCCAACTATGTATAAATAACGCCCGTTTTAAAAAGCTGTATAAATATTTTTTATTTTTCATCATTAAGGGCATTGAAATTTTAATTAGGCACTTCTAACCAAAAATTTACTCAAGGTTAAATGGGTTGACTGATAAAAAAATAAAAATTTTCCGTTCTATAAATCGCTTTAATTCAAATGCGGAAGTGTTTTTATTGTTCAAATTCCTGGAATCTAGAAGGAAATGTTTTGCTTATTTTTATTCACACGAGCCAACTATGTATAAAATAAACGCCCATTTTAAAAAGCTGTATAAATATTTTGTATTTTTCATCATTAAGGGCATTGAAATTTTAATTAGGCACTTCTAACCAAAAATTTACTCAAGGTTAAATGGGTTGACTGATAAAAAAATAAAAAATTTTCCGTTCTATAAATCGCTTTAATTCAAATGCGGAAGTGTTTTTATTGTTCAAATTCCTGGAATCTAGAAGGAAATGTTTTTGCTTATTTTTATTCACACGAGCCAACTATGTATAAAATAAACGCCCGTTTTAAAAAGCTGTATAAATATTTTGTATTTTTCATCATTAAGGGCATTGAAATTTTAATTAGGCACTTCTAACCAAAAATTTACTCAAGGTTAAATGGGTTGACTGATAAAAAAATAAAAATTTCCGTTCTATAAATCGCTTTAATTCAAATGAGGAAGTGTTTTTATTGTTCAAATTCCTGGAATCTAGAAGGAAATGTTTTTGCTTATTTTTATTCACACGAGCCAACTATGTATAAATAACGCCCAGTTTTAAAAAGCTGTATAAATATTTTTGTATTTTTCATCATTAAGGGCATTGAAATTTTAATTAGGCACTTCTAACCAAAAATTTACTCAAGGTTAAATGGGTTGACTGATAAAAAAATAAAAATTTTCCGTTCTATAAATCGCTTTAATTCAAATGCGGAAGTGTTTTTATTGTTCAAATTCCTGGAATCTAGAAGGAAATGTTTTTGCTTATTTTTATTCACACGAGCCAACTATGTATAAATAAACGCCCATTTTAAAAAGCTGTATAAATATTTTGTATTTTTCATCATTAAGGGCATTGAAATTTTAATTAGGCACTTCTAACCAAAAATTTACTCAAGGTTAAATGGGTTGACTGATAAAAAAATAAAAATTTTCCGTTCTATAAATCGCTTTAATTCAAATGCGGAAGTGTTTTTATTGTTCAAATTCCTGGAATCTAGAAGGAAATGTTTTTGCTTATTTTTATTCACACGAGCCAACTATGTATAAAATAAACGCCCAGTTTTAAAAAGCTGTATAAATATTTTGTATTTTTCATCATTAAGGGCATTGAAATTTTAATTAGGCACTTCTAACCAAAAATTTACTCAAGGTTAAATGGGTTGACTGATAAAAAAATAAAAATTTTCCGTTCTATAAATGCTTTAATTCAAATGCGGAAGTGTTTTTATTGTTCAAATTCCTGGAATCTAGAAGGAAATGTTTTTGCTTATTTTTATTCACACGAGCCAACTATGTATAAATAAACGCCCATTTAAAAAGCTGTATAAATATTTTGTATTTTTCATCATTAAGGGCATTGAAATTTTAATTAGGCACTTCTAACCAAAAATTTACTCAAGGTTAAATGGGTTGACTGATAAAAAAATAAAAATTTCCGTTCTATAAATGCTTTAATTCAAATGCGGAAGTGTTTTTATTGTTCAAATTCCTGGAATCTAGAAGGAAATGTTTTTGCTTATTTTTATTCACACGAGCCAACTATGTATAAATAACGCCCATTTTAAAAAGCTGTATAAATATTTTGTATTTTTCATCATTAAGGGCATTGAAATTTTAATTAGGCACTTCTAACCAAAAATTTACTCAAGGTTAAATGGGTTGACTGATAAAAAAATAAAAATTTCCGTTCTATAAATCGCTTTAATTCAAATGAGGAAGTGTTTTTATTGTTCAAATTCCTGGAATCTAGAAGGAAATGTTTTTGCTTATTTTTATTCACACGAGCCAACTATGTATAAATAACGCCCATTTTAAAAAGCTGTATAAATATTTTGTATTTTTCATCATTAAGGGCATTGAAATTTTAATTAGGCACTTCTAACCAAAAATTTACTCAAGGTTAAATGGGTTGACTGATAAAAAAATAAAAAATTTCCGTTCTATAAATGCTTTAATTCAAATGCGGAAGTGTTTTTATTGTTCAAATTCCTGGAATCTAGAAGGAAATGTTTTTGCTTATTTTTATTCACACGAGCCAACTATGTATAAATAACGCCCATTTTAAAAAGCTGTATAAATATTTTGTATTTTTCATCATTAAGGGCATTGAAATTTTAATTAGGCACTTCTAACCAAAAATTTACTCAAGGTTAAATGGGTTGACTGATAAAAAAATAAAAATTTCCGTTCTATAAATGCTTTAATTCAAATGCGGAAGTGTTTTTATTGTTCAAATTCCTGGAATCTAGAAGGAAATGTTTTTGCTTATTTATTATTCACACGAGCCAACTATGTATAAATAAACGCCCATTTAAAAAGCTGTATAAATATTTTGTATTTTTCATCATTAAGGGCATTGAAATTTTAATTAGGCACTTCTAACCAAAAATTTACTCAAGGTTAAATGGGTTGACTGATAAAAAAATAAAAATTTCCGTTCTATAAATGCTTTAATTCAAATGCGGAAGTGTTTTTATTGTTCAAATTCCTGGAATCTAGAAGGAAATGTTTTTGCTTATTTTTATTCACACGAGCCAACTATGTATAAATAACGCCCATTTAAAAAGCTGTATAAATATTTTGTATTTTTCATCATTAAGGGCATTGAAATTTTAATTAGGCACTTCTAACCAAAAATTTACTCAAGGTTAAATGGGTTGACTGATAAAAAAATAAAAATTTCCGTTCTATAAATCGCTTTAATTCAAATGCGGAAGTGTTTTTATTGTTCAAATTCCTGGAATCTAGAAGGAAATGTTTTTGCTTATTTTTATTCACACGATCCAACTATGTATAAAATAAACGCCCGTTTTAAAAAGCTGTATAAATATTTTGTATTTTTCATCATTAAGGGCATTGAAATTTTAATTAGGCACTTCTAACCAAAAATTTACTCAAGGTTAAATGGGTTGACTGATAAAAAAATAAAAATTTTCCGTTCTATAAATCGCTTTAATTCAAATGCGGAAGTGTTTTTATTGTTCAAATTCCTGGAATCTAGAAGGAAATGTTTTTGCTTATTTATTATTCACACGAGCCAACTATGTATAAATAACGCCCGTTTTAAAAAGCTGTATAAATATTTTGTATTTTTCATCATTAAGGGCATTGAAATTTTAATTAGGCACTTCTAACCAAAAATTTACTCAAGGTTAAATGGGTTGACTGATAAAAAAATAAAAATTTCCGTTCTATAAATCGCTTTAATTCAAATGCGGAAGTGTTTTTATTGTTCAAATTCCTGGAATCTAGAAGGAAATGTTTTTGCTTATTTATTATTCACACGAGCCAACTATGTATAAATAACGCCCGTTTTAAAAAGCTGTATAAATATTTTGTATTTTTCATCATTAAGGGCATTGAAATTTTAATTAGGCACTTCTAACCAAAAATTTACTCAAGGTTAAATGGGTTGACTGATAAAAAAATAAAAATTTTCCGTTCTATAAATGCTTTAATTCAAATGCGGAAGTGTTTTTATTGTTCAAATTCCTGGAATCTAGAAGGAAATGTTTTTGCTTATTTTTATTCACACGATCCAACTATGTATAAAAACGCCCAGTTTTAAAAAGCTGTATAAATATTTTGTATTTTTCATCATTAAGGGCATTGAAATTTTAATTAGGCACTTCTAACCAAAAATTTACTCAAGGTTAAATGGGTTGACTGATAAAAAAATAAAAATTTTCCGTTCTATAAATGCTTTAATTCAAATGCGGAAGTGTTTTTATTGTTCAAATTCCTGGAATCTAGAAGGAAATGTTTTTGCTTATTTTTATTCACACGAGCCAACTATGTATAAATAAACGCCCATTTTAAAAAGCTGTATAAATATTTTGTATTTTTCTCATTAAGGGCATTGAAATTTTAATTAGGCACTTCTAACCAAAAATTTACTCAAGGTTAAATGGGTTGACTGATAAAAAAATAAAAAATTTTCCGTTCTATAAATGCTTTAATTCAAATGCGGAAGTGTTTTTATTGTTCAAATTCCTGGAATCTAGAAGGAAATGTTTTTGCTTATTTTTTATTCACACGAGCCAACTATGTATAAAAAACGCCCATTTTAAAAAGCTGTATAAATATTTTGTATTTT
>JARSSU010046237.1:0-13045 GCA_029619165.1 Eurosta solidaginis
TTACTTACTTACTTAATTGGCGCTTGACCGTCTAAACGGTTATGGCCGTCCAACAAGGCGCGCCAGTCGCTCCTTCGCTCCGCCAACCGGCGCCAATTGGTCACACCAAGGGAGTTTAAATCGTTTTCCACCTGGTCCTTCCAACGGAGTGGGGGCCGCCCTCTACCTCTGCTTCCATATGCGGGTTCCGATAGAAACACTTTCTTGGCCGGAGCATCATCATTCATTCGCATAACATGGCCTAGCCAACGCAGCCGCTGCGTTTTAATTCGCTGGACTATGTTGATGTCTGCGTATAGCTCGTACAGCTCATCATTAAATCTTCTTCGGTACTCGCCATCGCCAACGCGTAGAGGTCCATAAATCTTTCGAAAACTTTCTCTCGAACACTCCCAAAGCCGCTTCATCTGCTGTTGTCATGGTCCATGCTTCTGCCCCATATAGCAGGACGGGTACGATAAGTGACTTGTAGAGTATGATTTTCGTTCGCCGAGAGAGGACTTTACTTTTCAATTGCCTACCTAGTCCAAAGTAGCATTTATTGGCAAGATTGATTCTTCGCTGGATTTCAGTGCTGATGTTGTTGCTAGTGTTGATGCTGGTTCCCAAATAAACGAAGTCTTTTACTATTTCGAAATTATGGCTGCCAACAGTAGCGTGGTTGCCAAGGCGCATATGCGCTGACTCTTTGCTCGATGACAGCAGGTACTTCGTTTTGTCCTCATTCACCATCAAACCCATCTTTACCGCTTCTTTTTCCAGTTTTGGAGTAGCAGAACTAACAGCGCGGGTGTTTAGGCCGATGATATCAATGTCATCAGCATATGCCAGTAATTGCACGCTTTTATAGAATATTGTTCCAGTGCGGTTAAGTTCTGCAGCTAGTATAATTTTCTCCAGCATCAAATTAAAGAAATCGCACGATAGGGGGTCACCCTGTCTGAAACCTCGTTTAGTTTCGAACGGCTCGGAGAGGTCCTTCCCAATTCTGACTGAGCTGATGGTGTTGCTCAACGTCATTTTGCACAGCCGTATAAGTTTTGCGGGGAAACCAAATTCAGACATAGCGGCATAAAGGCAGCTCCTTTTCGTGCTGTCGAAGGCGGCTTTAAAGTCGACGAAGAGGTGATGTGTGTCGATTCTCTTTTCACGGGGTTTTTTCCAAGATTTGGCGCATTGTGAAAATCTGGTCGATGGTAGATTTACCAGGTCTGAAGCCGCACTGATAAGGTCCAATCAGCCGGTTCACGGTGGGCTTCAATCTTTCGCACAATACACTTGAAAGGACCTTATATGCGATATTAAGAAGGCTGATTCCACGATAGTTGGTGCATTTTGCAGTATCCCCCTTCTTGTGGACTGGGCAAAGAACACTTAGATCTAAGTAGCTAAGAAGCTGCTGCATGCGCCTTACCAACTCCTCGCCGCCGTACTTGAATAGCTCCGCAGGCAATCCATCAGCGCCCAACGGCCTTGTTGTTTTTCAATCTGGTTATTGCTATTCTAACTTCATCATAATCGGGCGGGGGGACATATATTCCATCATCATCGATTGCGGGATCGGGTTCTTCATCTCTGCGCTGTGAATTGCTGCCTCCATTTAGGAGAGCAGAGAAGTATTCCCTCCATAATCTAAGCACTCTCTGGACATCAGTTACAAGGTCGCCGTTTTCATTCCTACAGGAGTTTGCCCGGGTCTTAAAACCTTCCGTCTGTCGCCGTATTTTTTGGTAGAATTTTCGGGCGTTATTCCTGGTGGCTAGCAGCTCAAGCTCCTCGCACTCACGCCTTTCTGCTTCTGCTTTTTTCTTCCTGAAAAGGCGTCTCGCTTCCCTTTTCAACTCACGATAGCGTTCACATACTCCTCTTGTCGCGCTCGCTTTTAACGTAGCCCTGTAGGCAGCGTCTTTTCTTCGGTAACCAATTTTTTCCTCGGCGGCAGTACGAAGTGCTTTGGAGGTATGCTCCCACTGCTCCTGTATTCCTCCAGGATGAGTTGTGCTCTCAGAGAGCAGGTGTGAGAGTCGAGTTGCGAAATCATTGGCAGTCTGTTGTGATTGAAGCTTTTCGATGTCTAGCTTTCCTTGTGTTTTTTGTTCCTTGGTTTTAGCCGCGTTGAGGCGGGTGCGTATTTTGGCTGCAACGAGATAATGGTCCGAGTCGATGTTAGGTCCTCGGATCGTGCGCACATCTAAAACACTGAAGGCATGCCGTCCGTCTATCACAACGTGATCGATCTGATTGCGAGTATTTCGATCAGGAGACAGCCATGTAGCTTGATGTATCTTTTTATGCATGAACCTCGTGCTGGATATGACCATGTTTCGAGCACCGGCAAAGTCAATCAGCCTCAGTCCGTTATGAGAAGTTTCATTGTGTAGGCTGAACTTTCCGACTGTAGGGCCAAAAACACCTTCTTTGCCCACCCTAGCGTTAAAGTCGCCAAGCACGACTTTTATATCATGACGGAGGCAGCGCTCGTATGTGCGTTCTAATTGTTCATAAAAAGTGTCTTTCACCTCATCGTCTTTCTCCTCTGTCGGCGCATGAGCGCAGATGAATGATATGTATATTAAAAAATTTTGCTTTTATTCGGATAGCGGTGAGACGTTCGTCCACAGGTGTGAACGCCAGAACTTGGCAACAAAGTCTCTCTCCCACCACGAATCCGACGCCGAAACTGCGCTTATTCGTATGGCCACTCCAATATATGTCACAATTTTTGATATTCTTTCTTTCTTGCTTTGTCCAACGCATTTCTTGGATGGCGGTGATGTCAGATTTTGCTTTGACGAGGACATCAACCAGCCGGGCATCTGCATCAATCCTATTCAGGGAGCGGACGTTCCAGGTGCATGCCCTCAATCCATTGTCCTTCAAACATGGTCGTCATCAATAGAGAGTGTATTTATCCGAGGCTTGTTGTTATATTTCATTGGAGTATGGTTTTACGTGGCGGGTCCCAAGCCCAGCGCACAACCCGCTCAGCGGGGGTGAAAATATTACTTGCACGTTTATATAGCGAGCCGCTTGCTCCAAAACAGACGCCCGCTTGCAGCCGCACCTAGAGGTGTACAGACGCTGCCGATGAGATCTCCCCCGGCTAGCCCTTAAACCGATTATGTCAGAGTGGCCTAGCCAGGTTGTCGCCTTCTCACATTAGCTCACCGCTGAAACGGATGTTTAGCGGCTACCCAGAGGATACTTGGCCGCAAGCGACCGGCAGTAGTGAGCTGCTTGAACCGCATGCAAAAGAATCGCTCTGGCCATTCCCAGGTGAATGGCGGTCAGAAGCTTTCCCCACTTTCGTGGACTTCTACACACGGCTCCACCCTCCATATGCAATGGCATATATACGCGAATTTATTGAAGCCACCTCATGCGGATAAGCCTCCCTAAGCTAAAGCAGGGTTTCACTTAGGGCTGTTTTCACCATCTAAACTAAAGTTAAGTGAATACGCGAAAACCAACAAAGCAACTGACTTTTGTTTACCTTGAACTGAACTGACAGTCGATGATTCAGTTAGCATGGAGAAAACGAAAATATCGATAACTTATGGATTAGTGGGATGTTTTTCTCTCTTTAAGCATCCAATTGTATCTTCAGAAATTTTCTTGCTTTGGCTTATATCCCTTAATCCGATGACCTTCGTAAAACTGAAGCACACAAATATTTTGTAAATGTTTGCGACAGTTTTTGGTATAATCCACACTAATGACATATATACAATAAGACTTAAGCACAAGCGGGTTCTTGTTCATTACCAACATTAAGCGGATAGTTGTAAATCTGTGAGAGTTTTGACGTTTTTGGAAAATATTTACATTTGAAGAGCTGGTGAGTGCAGTTGTATGATCTGATTGTGAACATTAATCTCACAGACACAAATGAAAGCACTGAACTAGGTATTAAAAATATTTGCATTGCTATTTTTATAAAATCTGAAAGAGAAATTAAACAATTTTGTAAAAGCTATATTAAGTAGCTAGTACCTGGCCCAGTAGCGACCAAGCTTTGCTCGGCAACGTTTCGTTGTGCTGAGAAATCTTTCTAATTGTAATTTGTGAGAAATTGCAATTATTCGTTTAAAAGAAATTATTTAAATTTAAGTCGAATCATGTGCAAGATTTTTTACGAAGATTTTTAACGATAATAATCGGGGATTGCCCATATTGCTTTTTTTTAAATGTATGAAAACATTTATTTGAAGCAATTTTTTAATTTTTTATAATTTATTTAATAATTTTGGGAAAAATTTAAACAACGTGACATCAGGACGGACAAGGCGACAGCTGTTTCGATTATACCTTGTAAATCTCTTCAAAGCCTTTTCTCCCGGGAGTGGGAGTCGAACTCGCACCCCTACGATAGTTGAAATGGTTGTAAACGCATTCAGCTACGTCATGCCTGTTGTGAAGTCTTTCCCAATTGCCTTCTTTTTGCATATTTTAATCTTTTACACATTGCATACTTCGTATGCAATTATGTGTTAAAGCTATGCTTGGTACGGCGGTTTTCAAAGAAACTTTGGTTTTTGTTGCTGTTTTCGTTCTATTTATAGAACTACAACGAATTAACCAATTTTGTCTGTTTGTATGATTTTTAATAATCGGGGATTGCCCATATTGCTTTTTTTTTAAATGTATGAAAACATTTATTTGAAGCAATTTTTTAATTTTTTATAATTTATTTAATAATTTTGGGAAAAATTTAAACAACGTGACATCAGGACGGACAAGGCGACAGCTGTTTCGATTATACCTTGTAAATCTCTTCAAAGCCTTTTCTCCCGGGAGTGGGAGTCGAACTCGCACCCCTACGATAGTTGAAATGGTTGTAAACGCATTCAGCTACGTCATGCCTGTTGTGAAGTCTTTCCCAATTGCCTTCTTTTTGCATATTTTAATCTTTTACACATTGCATACTTCGTATGCAATTATGTGTTAAAGCTATGCTTGGTACGGCGGTTTTCAAAGAAACTTTGGTTTTGTTGCTGTTTTCGTTCTATTTATAGAACTACAACGAATTAACCAATTTTGTCTGTTTGTATGATTTTTTTTTAATAATCGGGGATTGCCCATATTGCTTTTTTTAAATGTATGAAAACATTTATTTGAAGCAATTTTTAATTTTTTATAATTTATTTAATAATTTTGGGAAAAATTTAAACAACGTGACATCAGGACGGACAAGGCGACAGCTGTTTCGATTATACCTTGTAAATCTCTTCAAAGCCTTTTCTCTCCGGGAGTGGGAGTCGAACTCGCACCCCTACGATAGTTGAAATGGTTGTAAACGCATTCAGCTACGTCATGCCTGTTGTGAAGTCTTTCCCAATTGCCTTCTTTTTGCATATTTAATCTTTTACACATTGCATACTTCGTATGCAATTATGTGTTAAAGCTATGCTTGGTACGGCGGTTTTCAAAGAACTTTGGTTTTGTTGCTGTTTTCGTTCTATTTATAGAACTACAACGAATTAACCAATTTTGTCTGTTTGTATGATAATAATCGGGGAATCGGGAAGGCTTTGAAGAGATTTACAGGTATAATCGAAACAGCTGTCGCCTTGTCCGTCCTGATGTCACGTTGTTTAAATTTTCCCAAAATTATTAAATAATTATATTATAAAAATTGCTTCAAATAATGTTTTCATACATTTAAAAAAAAGCAATATGGGCAATCCCCGATATTAAAAAAATCATACAAACGACAAATTGGTTAATTCCTTTATTCATAAATGAGAGCGCATTTGAATTGGCATACAAGCTTACTATGTTACATATGTAGCGCAAAAAAAGAATCAAGTACTATGAAATCTTTTAAATAATGAAAGTCAAGAATCTTAGAGTGTCTTCAAGGGCATTTGTTTATTTCCATTTTTTCTAAAATAGAGTGCATTCAATGGAATTTATTATATTTACCCCTAAATAACTAGGTGATTATACGAGTTCCACAATATACAGTGGCTAGTGCGCCAAAGTTGCGTCGATATGTACGTGCATAGCGCCAATAGGTTAAAACATATGGAATAAGTATGGTTCTTTGGTATTCTCAACAGGCATGATTGTCCAGTTTGGACTTTACGTAATCGCTTTAACTTAGCCATAGCCAATCACAGCTAGACGCACTTTGTAAGCACGCTTCTCAAAAGATGAACTGGTATTCAGATCTGCTTCATATTAATTTGCGGATTTCTACCTGATGTACATATCATGTCACTCAAATGACGTACACAGTCAAAAGAACAACTTGAAGTAGGAGGGATATTACATAAAGAAAAAAAAAATAAAATATAACAAAAACGAGCTGTGCGAGGTTCGAAGCCTCTAGTGTACAGGTTTATTATCGTATGGGACATATCAATCAAAAACAGCCCTGAGTCCTTTACGTGCTTCTCGACATGGCGACGTGGTTTGCTGTCTTCAACCAGCAAGAAAGCTACTAAGCTGGCACAGGCTTTTGTGATAAACCAGTTATTTTTAGTCGCAAGTGAGATGAAAATACTGATCATGGTCTTCAGCTGGCGACAGTATAGAGCGACGTCTTATACTCGATGCCTCACACGTCTGGCAGATCACGAATACGAATGATCCCTGAGTCGCCAACTGCACTCTCCTAGTAGTACAGTGCTTACCTCACGTTTAGACAAGCGGGTTGTAGATCCCGCATCTATTTTTGTGTCTAGATTTGTCACTCTGTTGATGACACTTCAGTCCGCATGTTCAAAATATAAAGCCTGACGGCACTGACGAGTAAGATAAAGTGTCATGTTTATTATGAAGAGAATATTTCCTCGCGTTAGATATGATTGTATGTTTAGTTAAAAGATTCGAAACTATTTACACAGCCTCGTTTTTTGGCCGCCCGGGACTTTTGTTCGCTAGTTCCTTCCATACGACAAATGAGAATATCGCCCATTCCTCGTCAAAGCTCTGAGCGACTGATTTAGAAATCTGTGCCTTCTAGTATCCGATATTACACAGACGTAATGAGGTTTCTAAACTCACAGTTATCGATATGCTTCTGTAGTTAAATAATTCCTGTAAGTCTCAAAAGTTTTGCTTTTTATACTGTGCAAAAACTTGTTGAAACGCAATATTGTGGATTCCGAGATTCTTTGTGTATCTGAGTATCAGTCGTCATTTGTCATGATCTTGCTAAACATGAAGCGGGGTGGTGTTTTGCTGGCTGTACCATTGTGCACTCCATCGCGAGGCAAGTTAGTCTCCAGCTACTGATGACATCGAATTTAAATGCGTTCGAATCTCTGCTCAGCACGAGGACGGATTTACTTAGTCGTTTGCTACATTCTCCTCATCTGATCATCACGTGTGTATGCTAGCATGTTTCACTGATAAATACAAAGCTGCTTGTTCGATGATAGACAGCCATGTGACTCAACTTGCGATTTTAATCTGCCGTCATAGTATCATAGGAGCTACACTTATTGATCATATATATTGTTTACCAGTCGTCATCGTGAAGACAGTGTCAACAACGACTTTTTGTGTGAAATATCCGACCTTTTGTCTTAATCAGGTCAATATTTTTTCCATAATACGTCCGGAGACTGTTTAGGATTCTACGCCTTTGTGAGATGACATATCTAAGTTGTTCTGTGAAACCGATTGTGATCCTTCTAGTCTTTTACCTGAAGATGTTTACCATCTTTCCGTGGCGAGATAATTTACGAAACCATTGCACGTTTATGTGGTTGCATACCTAATCCAGTGTTCTATGCCAGTCCGTTTGATTTTTCGTCGAGAGCCCAGTTTCAAGCAAATTAAATGAAGTATCGTTTCTAACAAATAACTTCGGCCTCAAAATAATCGCGGACAGTGGATCATAACCGTGTGTTTTACATTTTATATAGTACTCTATTTATACTCTTGTGTGAAAAGTATGTGCCGCAAACGTATTTGTTCATATTGTCACGGATATTAGCATCACTAGCTATACCTATCACTAGGCGATGCTAGGCCATGCTAGGCGCTATTTACGTCAATATCAAAGTCATTGTATACACATATATAGGCAGCCGAGAGATGTCACACACCGATGATCGCATTTACTTATACGCGCGTATGTGTGCGCGAGAGACTGTAACTACAACATTCAGCAGCAATATTCCATCATTTGTGTCCACACTTATGCAGGTACCCGCATGCTGAGAAGCTAGGCATCACCATATGCCGCACATGCATTATTTGAGATGTGCTCTCTAAATGTAGCAATTGAATAATTGTGGAAGTGTCGTCGCTCATCACATCTACATACAAATGCATTGGGTGTAATTAGGGAGAGTTAAGCTGTATAAACATCGTGTGCCATTTTAGTTGTGGCTGAGAAGGTGTTTGAGATGCTCATGGTACAATGCTAGTCGATTTCTAGAGATGCGAACGAGGAACCAGAGAGTATAAAAGGCCGCAGATGTAGAGGAGCTGGACTTCATTTGGTTTGAGGTTGGTTGTCAAGCAGTTCGACTGACTAGACGATATCTAGCATAGCATATTATTTTGAAAGTCGGTTGTCATTTAGCTACTCGCTAGTTTGGTATTAAACTATTCGTTGCACAGTTTGAGTGTTATTGTGAATGTATTTTTAATGAGCCATTTGTTGCATATTTAATATTGGAGTTATTTATTCAACAGTTTAGTCGTATACGAACTAGCAAAAGGCAAATAAGAGGATGCAGCGAGTCGTTAGCACTTGGTGTCGAAGGAGAATTGTTGATATAATTCCGAAGTTGGGAAGACAAGCTTGGCATTGCAAAGTTCAGAAAATGAATTGAAGACACCGGGGTGGCCAGCAACTGAAAAGGAGTTGGAGGGACTCGTGGATTACATAGACCCGCAATAGATCGGACTTCGCAGCACGCTACGAGAGGTAATGGAGTCGCAGGATTGATGTGGACGAGTTTGTCTTTTTACCGGATGGGACGAAACACAACAAAATGTGTAAGATAGAAAACCGGAAACATCGCAGACAGTTCTACGTAGTCACAGACCTTGTGAACGATGATATATGGCTGTCAATATCTGCTCTCATCATCGACAGTGTGGCATCTCTTTAGCTGGTGAATCGTCAGGAGACACGTTTACACTCTCAAGATGGAGACACAAAAACGTATATGTCATCGCAATTGGAATCGCACTGGAGCATACGCCAGCTTATCATCGCTAGAGATTGTCGAAGCACACAGAGAACGCGTGATGTTCAGAATGTCGACACGAGACTTTACGTCAAGATGGAAACCTCAGAACTCAGCTGGAATCTCATGTGCAGGATGATACGTAATACAGTCAGCAGTAAATGATTGAATGCACAGAGGCACGTATATCATCAAAACTCAGAAGCGCGCATGGACAGAAAAAATAATGTGCAGTCTTTGAACGAAAAATTCGAGTGCAGGGGTGAGTGCGTTGAGAGGTCGTATACAGGATTGCAACTTATCGCCGCTGCTTCAGCGAGTATACGAAGGTGAAAAACACTCTAGTCTTTTGGACGGTTCTGTTCGCTTCCAGGTCTTCAGCTACAGTTTGAGAGACCGCAGCTGTGAACACTGGAATGCGGACGATAAGTTGCTAGCACTGTTCGTGGCATTGAGGTGCCAGCAGCGGAAATCTTACAGACGATTCCCGAAGGCGAGAGCGGAACAATTATGAGCATTGCTGGCTGCTGTAGAATCGACGTTATGGAAGCGCGCATAGAAAACAAGCGTAATGCCAAATGATTGCAAACCGCTACAACATGTCAATGAGACTTGCTAGGATGTTTGCTTCCGATATATGAAAGATTGGCTCATCTTGGCAAATGCGTGACGCACGGTCCGTGGAATAACACTGAAAAGTAAAAACCCAGAGTTTCCATAAATCGCATACGGGACGTGGAAACGAAGCGGAGCGACATACGCCAAACCAAAGCTGACATTTGGTTGAAATGGTGTCACATGCTTGACTCAGGAAAGCGGCCTCACTATTGATAAACCAGCATACAAAGCTCATCGTGTGGTAAGTGTAAAGACCAGACTGGTTAAGAACCAATTATTTTGGAAGCACTGAAGGATCACAACATTAATAATTGCCGGAGTTATTAATGTTCAAGTGCGGCTACCCAGGTCAATATTGCACGACATTGCGCAGCGTTCGTAAACGCAGAGCAGAAGGTTATGAGCTAAATCTCCAAGACCACTCAATCGTTAAACTAATTGAGTCAGCCGCATGGTCGACAGCTGGCGTCCCGCAATGAAGCCCCATAAATCTCCTCTGTGCAGATTGCGAAGAGGATCGAGCAGTCTTACTGTTGGGAGGACAATGTGGACGGAAGGACGTTTACTGTACTGTAGATCCGGGTGCATGGTCTCATTCCTATCATATCGAGTGCGGATTATAGTCAACAAAACGATAAGACCATTGCTGGAGCAAGGATTACGTACCAGCCCACGGGAGAGGACACCAGGTATTTGGAGAAAGTACGAATTGTGAAGTCGCAATTGGGACCGTCACGGTAATACACACTTTTATATAGTGGCAGAATTTTTATTAAATCATATAATTGGGGGTGGACATTCTTAATCGGACCAGGGCATCATAAGCGTACTCAATGAGTCTCAAGGTCACCGACTTCAAAGCTGACTAAAAAGACGCTCTATTGGGGAGGGATGCCAGAGGCTGAAAGTAGATATTAACTGTGAACAGCTCCAGACACACACGTTTTCAGCTAGTATACTATCTTTCAAATGGACATCACGGGCATGGCGCAGGGGCTAAGGAGGCATAATCAGAGTAAGGCAAAACAACTGCTCCCTAAAGTACGCGAACAGATTTGACAGGATGATTCCTAAACCGGCCTCACTCCAAATGTTTGTGAAACATGCAAAATTGACACTTCGTAGATGCGATGGCCGATCCGTCAAGCTCCCGTATGTTCCACTGGCGAAGCGGGAAGTTTGTGAGTCAAATCATTCAGGAGAAATGAGCGACAGCGGCGTCATCGTGAACCATGCAGCTAGTCCATGGAGCGCACCGGTAGTACTTGTAAAAAAAGAAGGGTGATGGAAAAATTAGTGTTTGCGTGGACTCTATGCCAGAGTTTAATTGTCCAGGCTAATGTACTTATAACGTCGCTTCGGTGTGAATGGACATAGGAACAAACTAAAGCAAATGTGGTCAGCTGGAAGATACAGATCTTTCACATGTCCATCAAGGGCTCGAACGAAACGTAAAGACCAAGTGCATGAGAGGGAATTTCAGCAGAGAGTCCCATTGCGAAGTCATATTGCGCACAGTGGAACAGTTTAGAATTGATATCCGGTTGTTTGCAACGAGTATGGGAGAGTGAGGATGGTCAATGCAAGAAGAAACTGATAGTTGTTCCCAGAAAGAGGATTCCTGACGTGCTCAGCGAGCTGCACAATGGTCCAAGTGGAGGTCATCTTGGAATCACGAAGACACTCGAGAAAATTAAGCAGAGATTCTATTGGGTTGGTTGCCGTCAGTCGGTCAACGAGTGGATTGCCAATTGCGAGGTATGCAACAGAGCGAAAGGGCCCCAAAAACCGAAGTCATGGGCCAGATGAAGCAGTATATTTCAGGTGCACCATTTGAAAGGATCGCATGGATGTCGCAGGTCCATTCCTACTAGCAACCGCGGAAACAAATACGTACTGGTGGTTATGGATTATTTCAGTAAATGGCCAGAGGTATACCCAATCCCAAACCAAGAAGCAGAAACAGTAGCAGAAGTGGTTAAAAACGAATGGGTTGTCAAGGTATGGTGTACCAATGGAGTTACATTCTGACCAAGGCAGGAATTTTGAATCAGCTGTGTTCCAAGAAATGTGCAAGAAGTTGGGGCATTCGAAAAACACGGACAACTGCATTTGCATCCTCAGTCCGATGGTATGGTGGAACGTTTCAAAGAACATTGGAGGAGCATTTAAGGAAAGTAGTAGACAAGTACCATAAGGACTGGGATACACATATATCATTATTCTTGATGGCCTACCGATCGGCAGTACATGACACAACGGCCCAAACTCCCGCAAAGGTAATTTTTGGCAATGACCTTCGACTGCCAGCTGATTTGAAGTATGGGATAGATGCCGATGCGGAGAGGAATGTCAAAAATCCACTGGTGTCTTGGAAGAAGAGCTGAGAGAGATACACGATCTGGTATGCAACGAGCCAAGATTATGAGTGAGTTGTCAGCAGTTACGACTAGTGATCGATATCTAGCAATAGCAGTATTATTTGAAAGTCAGTTCATGTTAAGCTATCAGTTGGTCTTAAACTATTCGTTGCAACAGTTTGAGTTATTGTGAGTATTTAATAAAGGCCATTTTCCATTATTCAATATTGGAAGTCGATATTCTATCAGAACAGTTAGCGATACGACCTATGCCAAAAAGGGCCAAATAAGAGGATTTGCAGCAAATTCGTTACAATATGATGAACCAATGCAAGCTGGAACACTAAGAACTAAATCTTGAAAACAAAAAGTCACATTACTTCAAAATCTATATAGAAGACTGGCGTACATTCCGACTACGTTCGTTATTCTATTCTGCGTCCTGCTGTCATAGTATTTTGAATCTAATAAAAGTGCTATAAGTTACGTCTGTAAAATTAAGAAGAAAATTATTAGCAACCGTGGACGTTTTATTGTTCGTAAATTCTAAACGTGGGGTAGGGGTTTTCCCTCCGCTATGAAGTTAATGCTAAAATTTCTAGCGACATTAGAGATTGCGAATTTCTTCGCTTATTTTTCAAATATAATTATCCCAGATAGATTGCTTTGCCACCTGCGAAAATATCCTTATGAACTGCATTCAAGTAATTCAATCCCTGACTCCACACTTATACCTGAAAATATTTTATTTGTACCTAAAGGCCTTAAAGGAATAATTACACACGCCTGACTTAATTCCCACATGCTTTCTTAAAAAATGTGCAGAATCATTTACAAACCTTTTACTGATCTGTTAACCTATCTTGAAGTATGGAAACTTTCAATTTAAGGCAATCTTCAATTTAATGTCCG
>JARSSU010046238.1:0-43308 GCA_029619165.1 Eurosta solidaginis
CACATATGTTGTTCTGTATGAATGTGTAGATAAATTAAAGTTCGTAACTATATATTCATTGAATATAATATACATGTATGCATGTAACGCTTAAATATACATGTATATACAAATGCATATAAATATGTAAAAGATGGTAATTTTGATTTTGAGAATATGTTCATTTTAGTATGGGGGCCCGTATTTTTTTTGCCCCCCGGACCCGGATTTTCTCTCGGCGGCCCTGCAATCATTCAAAAATTAAAAATTTGTATTATGCAGAACATATGTTCAATATATAATTGTAATCTGCATAATGTATGTCCAAGTTGTTGGTAAGGAATCAAAAGTTGATTCCTTTATTTGTTTGAGGGTGATATGAAATTGTTACTGATTCCTGTCATGTTAATAAGTATATTCTTGAGTTTTGCTGTTAAAATTTATCTTAAGAAATCTTTGGAAATTTTTTATAAAATTGTAGAAATATGTTTGATTTCTAAAGTTTAAAGTTATTTGTTACTTTATTTATTCTGTAGTGGTTTGTGGTTATTGTGTTATTTCGAATTTGTATGCCCTATTTTTTATTTTTGAATTTCTTATATGTATAAACTATAGATATTAAAAACTGGAGAAGGGGTGTACAAAATTAAAATATACTTAATGTTCTTATAATTAAGAATAATTAGTAAGTAAACTATTTTAATCATTTCACTCCTATAACGATTTCACGAAAGATTTCGGAATTTTATAGGATTTATAGGATTTTTTTTTGTTTTACAATTAAATTTCATTTTTATTTTTATCAAATACATAGATCTCTTTGTTTTTGTAAAGAAACAAATTGTTTAAAGAATGAAAATATTGTTGAAAATTAAATCATTAAAAAGTAAATTATTTAATTTGAAAATATAAAAGATATAATCTGAAAAATCAATGAATACAAATAAATAAACCATGTTTAACACTTGCTGCGAACTCCAAATTTTGAAAAATTGATTGTTGTAAATGTGTCAACAAAAATTTGATTGTTGTTAATAATAATAATTGTATTGTATGATGTTCCAAATTCTTGTTGTTGTAGTCAAAGAAATGTTGATTGTTGTTATTTAAATTTATTTGTTGTAGATATTCAATTGTAAAAGTGTTTAATTTTTAAGTAAGTAGTTTAATTTTAAGTTTTAAATATCGATAATAAAGTTTTTGAATTTTTGTACATATTTACGTAGATAGTTTATTTATATTTGTATATATATAAATATATGTAGTTGATAATTTATATCTTTGTATAATAAATTTTTAAATTTGGATGCTTGTTTTAGTATAATAACTTCTTTAGTTCACTTCATATAAATATATCATGACATTTGTGCACAACTACAGAGTTATTTTAGATAAATTTCGTTTTAGAATTCACTATTTATTCTTCACTAGTTCTTGTAGGTACGTTTTATACGTGTGCACATTTGCCGAAACCGGTAGATAGTCTGCAATTGGTTCAGGCAACTTAATAAAAACTTTTCTTTGGTAGCACGTCACTTAGCTGCGCTTCTATTTGCGGTATTGTATTGGTCAGTAGCTCTGCGATACGTAAAGCGCCACATTTAGCAATTGTATCAAATATAGACTTATATAAATTTAGGTCCGTTGGTAGAATCGCCAATATAGAAAATAATAATTTTCTATTTAATTTTGATTAATATACTTAAACTTTATTTTTTAAAAAAATATTTTTGATGACTTCAAATATTTTCATTTTTTGATAATAAAAAATAAATAATATAATAAGAATAAATTTAAAATATAACGAGTACATTTGTTACAAGTAGATAACTCTACATATGTAATACTCCTATATTGCTGCAAAAGGCTAGGTACATTCCCAAACATCAGAGTGCCGATATATTGCTGTTCAAACATGTATTCAATAATCGAATGTACCTAAATTTAAATTTTTGCCTGTCACACTTATGCTGCTACAATCACAAAAATTTTATAGGCTGTCTTGTTTTGTTTTCGAATTCAAAACACATTGCGTGCATTTTCTATTAGCAATATAGGAGTATTACATATATGATTCAACCATCCAAAGCAATTTCGATCTTTTACCAATGCCGTGCAAATAGGCATATAGACTAATGGTCCTTCTTAATCACTCGGGTCCTATATTTATATCCCGTCAAACACTGTCCAAACATCAGCTTTAAAAAACTGTTGTCCGATGGAGCCAGTCAATCTCTTTGTGGGGAGGGAAATTAATAACCTCTGAAGAGTTTCTCCCAATGAAACATTTTTTTTTGTGGCACATATGAAGGAAAACTGGGGAGGTGACTGAGGTGAATAGAAAAAGCCAGAATCGCTGTAGGACGATGCCATGGAAATAGACATAATTTTATCGAAATTTTCGGAATTAGGAAGCTCTAACGAAATCGCCGATAGACTATGTACTTTGATGTATTTAAATTTAAATGACCTCCCAATAGCAGAAGGCGTCACTTTAGGCACGTTTGTTGATGATACTGCGGTGCTGGCCGTTGACCGTAACCCTAGCGTGGCTTCATTCAAGCTCCAAGGAAGTTTAAATAAAATTACCCGTTGGCTGAAAGAATGGAGGATCAAATCCAATGAATCAAAATCCGTTCAAGTGACGTTTACTACCCGACGTAACACTTGCCCACCCGATAAACTCAACGATATTAATATACCACAAAGCGACGAAACAAAGTACCTTGGTATGCACCTCGACAGAAAATTAACCTGGGGGACCCACATATTCAACCAAAGCAAAGCCCTTGGTATCAAACTAAGAAATCTGTATTGGCTTATGAATCGAAATTCACAATTATCAGTTGGTAACAAAGTCCTGCTTTACTCAGCCATCATAAAACCCATTTGGACATATGGAATACAACTGTGGGGAACTGCAGCAAACTCAAACATAGAAATTCTCCAAAGATTCCAATCGAAAACCCTTAGAATGATTGTAAACGCAACCTACTATGTGACTAACAACCAGCTACACCGGGATCTAAAGGCCCAATAATGGCTGAAGAAATCAAAAAGTATGCTATTTCATACAACACGAGGCTTCTAGCTCAACCCAACCCATTCATTCTAATCCTGTCAGTAAGACCAACTAATTTCACGCGCCTGAAAAGAAAGTCAATCACAGATCTTCAACACTGATGAATTCTTAAAAAATGGATGGTCTACTGATAGCAATCCATCCATGCCCATCAAGTTTATTAAGTTTAATTAATTATGAATTACTTTAAAAAAAATTACAAATTTGTTAGATGTATTCTATGTATACAGTTGGCAAAATATATTGGATGCTAAAAAAAAACAAATGACTTACAACTCAAATATCTGGTTTTGTTATATTATCGACAAAAAATATTCACAATTTACTCTATTTGGTCAATGCACAATGTGTTCATTTACATAATCTATTTTACAACAATAGCAAAATAAGTAGGACATATAGTAAAATTTTGACACATAGCAAGAAAGCAATAGATTGTATTTGCGAAGTTTCAGCAAAATTCGACTATATCTTCATGTTTTTGGAATACTTTACATAATCAAGAGCCCTATGCTTTTATATAAGCAAGTTATCCGCAAGATATACGTAAAAAGGAAACCAGTCAACACACAAGAGCCTACAATTTTTTTATCTTACACGATTAATGAAAGAAAAATCAAGCCAATTATAATGTATACAAAATCTGCTATGGAGTACTATTTCTTGTATATCTTATGTTTGGACACCATGAAGATGATTTAAGACTTTATAGTTTTATAATAAACTACTTGAATAATTAGAAGGGGCTATTATTTCTATTGACCAGTTTTACGCCATTTTGTACCCAACTCCTAAATTGATTTAACATATCTGGGGGCAATGAAAGTATACAAAACAAGTAAGGAAGGCTAAGTTCGGGTGTAACCGAACATTACATACTCAGCTGAGAGCTATGGAGACAAAATAAGGGAAAATCACCATGTAGGAAAATGAACCTAGGGTAACCCTGAAATGTGTTTGTATGGCATGTGTATCAAATGGAATGTATTAAAGAGTATTTTAAGAGGGAGTGGGCCATAGTTCTATAGGTGGACGCCTTTTCGAGATATCGCCATAAAGGTGGACCAGGGGTGACTCTAGAATTTCTTTGTAGGGTATGGGTATCAAATGAAAGGTGTTAATGAGTATTTTAAAAGGGAGTGGGCCTTAGTTCTATGGGTGGACGCCTTTTCGAGATATCGCCATAAAGGTGGGCCAGGGGTGACTCTAGAATTTGTTTGTACGATATGGGTATCAAATGAAAGGTGTTGAGTATTTTAAAAGGGAGTGGGCCTTAGTTCTATGGGTGGACGCCTTTTCGAGATATCGCCATAAAGGTGGGCCAGGGGTGACTCTAGAATTTGTTTGTACGATATGGGTATCAAATGAAAGGTGTTGAGTGTTTTAAAAGGGAGTGGGCCTTAGTTCTATAGGTGGACGCCTTTTCGAGATATCGCCATAAAGGTGGACCAGGGGTGACTCTAGAATGCGTTTGTACAATATGGGTATCAAACGAAAGGTGTTAATGAGTATTTCAAAAGGGCATGGGGTTTAGTTCTATAGGTGGACGCCTTTTCGAGATATGGCCATAAAGGTGGGCCAGGGGTGACTCTAGAATGTGTTTGTATGATATGGGTATCAAATTAAAGGTATTAATGAGGGTTTTAAAACGCGAGTGGTGGTAGTTGTATATGGGAAGGCGTTTTCGAGATATTGACCAGAATGTGGACCAGGGTGACCCAGAACATCATCTGTCGGGTACGGCTAATTTATTTATATAAGTAATACCACGAACAGTATTCCTAACATGATTCCAAGGGCTTTTGATTTCGCCCTGCAGAACTTTTTCATTTTCTACTTAATATGGTACGTGTCACACCTATTTTACAAAGTTTTTTTCTAAAGTTATATTTTGCGTCAATAAACTAATCCAATTACCATGTTTCATCCCTTTTTTTTTAAAGTGGGCGTGGTCGTTCTCCGATTTTGCTAACTTTTATTAAGCATACATATAGTAATAGGAGTAACGTTCTTGCCAAATTTCATCATGATATCTTCAACGACTGCCAAATTACAGCTTGGAAAACTTTTAAATTACCTTCTTTTAAAAGTGGGCGGTGCCACGCCCATTGTCCAAAATTTTACTAATTTTCTATTCTGCGTCATAAATTAAACTCACCTACCAAGTTTCATCGCTTTATCCGTCTTTAGTAATGAATTATCGCACTTTTTGTGTTTTTCGAAATTTCCGATATCGAAAAACTGGGCGTGATTATAGTCCGATTTCGTTCATTTTAAATAGCGATCTGAGATGAGTGCCCAGGAACCTACATACCAAATTTCATGAAGATACCTCAAAATTTACTCAAGTTATCGTGTTAACGGACGGACGGACGGACATGGCTCAATCAAATTTTTTTTCGATACTGATGATTTTGATATATGGAAGTCTATATCTATCTCGATTCCTTTATACCTGTAAAACCAACCATTATCCAATCAAAGTTATTATACTCTGTGAGCTCTGCTCAACTGAGTATAAAAATAACCTTGGGGAAAAAGTATTTAGTACTGAATGGAAAAGAGGGTGCATTCATTTTAGTGATAGGCGATATGGCGATTTTGAGCTATCAGTGAAAATAGATATGGCTATTTTTGAATCGCGACTATTTTTTATAGCTATAACGATCGCTTTATTTTAACAAGCGATTCTATACAGAAGATATGATGGGCGATACAGCGATTTTGAGCTATCAGTGAATATAGATATGGCTATTTGTTACAGCTATGGCGATCGCTTTAATTTATCTTTAATAAGCGAATCTGCAATTATTTGTATACTTGGATATAAAAAATGAATGTTTAAGTTTGTTTAGCGGAGTAGATTGAATGTTATACATTAATTTAATTTAGTATACATACAGAATATATGAACCAAAATTGGAATAAAAAGAAAAAAATATGTACCTTTTATTGTAAACTGATGTAATGTGAAATTCTAATTTTCTGAGATGTTATGATATATATTGTAACGAATTTACTTGCAAATCCTCTTATTTGCAATCCTCTGCTAAGTTCGAATCACTAAACTGTTGAATAAATAACTCCAATATTGAATAATGGAAAAATGGCCTTTATTAAAGTACTTCACAATAACACTTATACTTTGCTACTCGCTGGCTTAATAACCAAACTGATTGATAACTCAAATTAAACTCTACTATTGGCCGCCAGATCGCGTGCTTAATCAATAACTGATTGATTGCTCAACCCAAACTGAATTGCAGCGCCTCTACATCTGTTGCCTTTTATACCCTTTGGTTTCCTCGTTCGCATTTTTCCAGAATGTACTAGCATTGTCCATGAGCTCTCAAACTTCTCAGATATATGCATGTGTTTGCGCATTGACTCTCCGCTGCTCGTATTCGTACATGGTACATATGTGTAGACGCAATTATTTATTCGTTTATGTAGATACATAAAGATTGAATTATTGATGTGAATGTTTGTAGGTTACAGTCTCTCGCGCGCACATAGGCGTATAAGTAAATGCATCTGTGTGTGGCATCTCTCTGGGCTGCTTTATATATGTGTATACTTGATTTGATATTAACGTAAATACTGCTTGGCATGGCTTTAGCATCGCCTTAGTGATGGGATAACTTAGTGATGCTAATATCCGTGACACTGCCCTCCAGCTAAGTCTGATCGTCCCGATCAGACAAATCTCTCGATCTAAACGCTGCTAAGCTCTCCAAATGAACCACCCTTCTATTTCGTGGTTTCCCAATTGTTTGTATGCGGTAGATGGCATCACTGATCCTTTTTACAACTTTGTACGGGCCTTCCCAACTGCACCAAAATTTGGAAGGAACACCTTTCCGCCGGCGAGGGTTGTACAACAGTACCAAATCTCCCTCCAAGAAACCCTCCGAATTATTCTTGTTGTCGTACCTGTATTTCATCTTACTACTCATTATCCTGGATTGTTCCCTCGCACTGTGTTGCTTGGCCAATGAAGAACTACTTCGCAGAGCTTGATCTTGACGTATTGACTTTGCATCATCAGTATCGTCTTGACGTTTCACAACAGTAGTACGCGCTGGCTTGAAACCACCCTTGCATTCTTTCTGGAAAATTCTTTCAGTCGTTTTAGTGCGTCCATTAGGGTTTGTCAATGCCAGTGTTTTTCTCGCAGGTCCTTTTGATTTCGCTTTATTTGGCCCATTCGATCCATCAACCTTTGCTCGATCTACTTTCCTTGACTTTCGTGGTCTCTGTCGAACCTCCTCCACCAGCACTCGCTTACTGCTGAACTCTTTTTCCAAACTGAAGTTAAGTGGCACATCTTGGTTCTCATAATGCATCACCCTTCTCTGCATATCGATCTTGATGTCATGGTCAAGCAAGAAATCCACTCCCAATATAACTTCATCAACAATCTCCGCCACAACAAATTTGTGTAGAACCATGACCTTTCCAATTAATACCTCACATACCACTTCGCATTGGACTTGATTAAACTCGCCTGTGACCGTACGCAACCTTGCTCCAGGTAACGACTTTACTCTCCTGTAGACCAAATCAGATCGGATCAAGGAATGAGATGCCCCCGTATCTACAGTCAGTACACGCTCTTTACCATCCACATTCCCTCTGATGGTAAGACTGCTTGATTTCCTTCCAATCTGCGACACAGATATCACAGGACGTTCAATAGCCGGATCTAGCTCTCTACCTCTTACTCGCTCTTGCTCATCTCCTCCAGCTTTGCGTTTACGGCCACCCACATTGTTGGAACTATTAAGACCAAGATCGCAATGACGTGCAATGTGACCTGGGTTGCTGCACTTGAAACATTTAATAACTCCGGCATTCTTCTGTTGAGATCCCTTCAGTGCTTCCAAAATTGTGTCTACCCACTCTGGCCTTTCTACTTCTACACGATGAGCTTTGTATGCTGGCTTACTCAATAGTGAGGCCGTTTCCTGAGTCAATGCATGTGATACCGTTTCAGCAAATGTCAGCTTTGGGTTTGCGTATGTAGCTCGCTTCGTTTCCACGTCCCGTATGCCATTTATGAAACTATGGATTTTTACCCTTTCAGTGTATTCCACGGGTGCGTCCGCATTTGCAAAATGAGCCAATCTTTCAATATCTGAAGCAAACTCCTGCAATGACTCATTTGCTTTTTGGTAGCGGTTTTGCAACTCAATTTGGAATATCTGTTTTCTATGCTCGCTTCCGTAACGTCTCTCTAAAGCGCTCATCAATGTTTCGTAATGGTTCCGCTCGTACTCTGGGATGGTCTGTAAGATTTCCGCGGCAGGCCCTTTCAGTGCCACGAACAGAGCTGCAACTTTATCTTCAGCATTCCATTGGTTCACTGCTGCGGTCTTCTCAAACTGTAGCTTAAAGACCTGAAAAGGAACAGAACCGTCAAAGGATGGTGTCTTTACCTTTGGATTACTCGCTGAAACAGCTGGGCGATTTAGTTGTAACTGCTCCATACGACCTTTTAAATCATCTACTTCTGCCTGAAATTGAGCCATTTTTGCATCCTGCGCTTCCAGTTTTGATGATACCTGTTCCAAAATTTCTGCCGACATTTCAGATATACGTGCCTCTTGCGCTTCCAATTGAGATGCCATATATGTCTTTTGGTCTTCCAGTTGAGATGACACTTGCGACGTCATTTCTGAAATACGTGCCTCCTGTGATTCCAGTTGGGATGCCATATATGTCTTCTGTGACTCCAGTTGGGATGTTATATTTGTCTTTTGTTCTTCCAGTTGGGATGTTATATTTGTCTTTTGTTCTTCCAGTTGGGATGTTATATTTGTCTTTTGTTCTTCCAGTTGTGATGACATTTTGGTGGATATTTGTGATGACATTTCGGACATTTGTGCCGATATTGCAGCCAATATCATGTTCAAGTCTGTGTTTGTAACTGTCTGCGATGTTTCGTTTTTCTCTTCAATTTTTGTTGTTGTTTCGTCCCCATCAGGATAAAAGACAAACTCGTCCACATCAATTCCTTGCGACTCCATTACCTCTCGTAGCCGTGCTTGAAGTTCGATCTTATTGCCGGTTGTATTTAATCCATGGTTCTCCAACTCCTTTTTCAGTTGCTGGATCTTCAATTCACTGAACTTTGCCATGTCCAAGTTGTATTCCCAATCTTCGGAATTTATTCAACAATTCCTCTTCTGACACCAATTGTAACGAATTTACTTGCAAATCCTCTTATTTGCAATCCTCTGCTAAGTTCGAATCACTAAACTGTTGAATAAATAACTCCAATATTGAATAATGGAAAAATGGCCTTTATTAAAGTACTTCACAATAACACTTATACTTTGCTACTCGCTGGCTTAATAACCAAACTGATTGATAACTCAAATTAAACTCTACTATTGGCCGCCAGATCGCGTGCTTAATCAATAACTTATTGATTGCTCAACTCAAACTGAATTGCAGCGCCTCTACATCTGTTGCCTTTTATACCCTTTGGTTTCCTCGTTCGCATTTTTCCAGAATGTACTAGCATTGTCCATGAGCTCTCGAACTTCTCAGATATATGCATGTGTTTGCGCATTGACTCTCCGCTGCTCGTATTCGTACATGGTACATATGTGTAGACGCAATTATTTATTCGTTTATGTAGATACATAAAGATTGAATTATTGATGTGAATGTTTGTAGTTTACAGTCTCTCGCGCGCACATAGGCGTATAAGTAAATGCATCTGTGTGTGACATCTCTCTGGGCTGCTTTATATATGTGTATACTTGATTTGATTATTAACGTAAATACTGCTTGGCATGGCCTTAGTGATGGGATAACTTAGTGATGCTAATATCCGTGACAATATTATTAACTAGCTGACGACAATATGTTCAGACTCGTATTACACTCAATGAGATGAAACTAGCTGAAATAGATGTCTATGCATCTTTGTTTTATAAATTTTGCTAATTGAAAATGCAAGGAGGGTGGAGCCGTGTGTAGAGGTCCACGAAAGTGGGGAAAGCTTCTGACCGCCATTCACCTGGGAATGGCCAGAGCGATTCTTTTGCATGGGGTTCAAGCAGTTCACTACTGCCGGTCGCTTGCGGCCAAGTATCCTCTGGGTAGCCGCTAAACATCCATTTAGCGGTGAGCTAATGTGAGAAGGCGACAACCTGACTAGGCCACTCTAACATAATCGGTTTAAGGGCTAGCCGGGGGAGATCTCATCGGCAGCGTCTGTACACCTCTAGGTGCGGCTGCAAGCGGGCGTCTGTCTTGGAGCAAGCGGCTCGCTATATAAACGTGCAAGTAACATTTTCACCCCCGCTGAGCGGGTTGTGCGCTGGGCTTGGGACCCGCCACGTAAAACCATACTCCAATGAAATATAACAACAAACCTCGGATGAATACACTCTCTATTGGTGACGACCATGGCAAATGTTTGAAGGACAATGAATTGAGGGCATGAGCGTCCGCTCCCTGAATGGGATTGGTGCAGATGCCCGGCTGGTTGATGTCTTCGTCAAAGCAAAATCTGACATGACCGCCATCCAAGAAATGCGTTGGACGAAGCAAGGAAGAAAGAAGATCAAAAATTGTGACATCTATTGGAGTGGCCATACGAATAAGCGCAGTTTCGGCGTCGAATTCGTTGTGGGGGAGAGACTTTGTCGCCAAGTGCTGGCGTTCACGCCTGTGGACGAGCGTCTCGCCGCTATCCGAATAAAAGCAAAATTTTTTAATATATCATTCATCTGCGTCAGATACTTCTCTGCTCTCCTAAATGGAGGCAGCAATTCACCGCGCAGAGATGAAGAACCCGATCCCGCAATCGATGATGATGGAATATATGTCCGCCCGCCCGATTATGACGAAGGTAGAATAGCAATAACCATATTGAAAAACAACAAGGCCGTGGGCGCTGATGGATTGCCTGCGGAGCTATTCAAGTACGGCAGCGAGGAGTTGGTAAGGCGCATGCAGCAGCTTCTTAGCAAAATATGGGCGGACGAGTGCATGTCCGACGGTTGGAATCTAAGTGTTCTTTGCCCAGTCCACAAGAAGGGGGATACTGCAAAATGCACCAACTATCGTGGAATCAGCCTTCTCAATATCACATATAAGGTCCTTTCAAGTGTATTGTGCGAAAGATTGAAGCCCACCGTGAACCGGCTGATTGGACCTTATCAGTGCGGCTTCAGACCTGGTAAATCTTCGATCGACCAGATTTTCACAATGCGCCAAATCTTGGAAAAAACCCGTGAAAGGAGAATCGACACACATCACCTCTTCGTCGACTTTAAAGCCGCCTTCGACAGCACGAAAAGGAGCTGCCTATATGCCGCTGTCTGAATTTGGTTTCCCCACAAAACTTATCCGAGCCGTTCGAAACTAAACGAGGTTTCAGACAGGGCGACCCCCTATCGTGTGATTTCTTTAATTTGATGCTGGAGAAAATTATACTAGCTGCAGAACTTGACCGCACTGGAACAATATACTATAAAAGCGTGCAATTACTGGCATACGCTGATGACATTGATATCATCGGCCTAAACACCCGCGCTGTTAGTTCTGCTTACTCCAAACTGGAAAAAGAAGCGGTAAAGATGGGTTTGATGGTGAATGAGGACAAAACGAAGTACCTGCTGTCATCCAGCAAAGAGTCAGCGTATACGCGCCTTGGCAACCACGCTACTTGCACCACGCTACTTGGCAGCCATAATTTCGAAATAGTAAAAGACTTCGTTTATTTGGGAACCAGCATCAACACTAGCAACAACATCAGCACTGAAATCCAGCGAAGAATCAATCTTGCCAATAAATGCTACTTTGGACTAAGTAGGCAATTGAAAAGTAAAGTCCTCTCTCGGCGAACGAAAATCATACTCTACAAGTCACTTATCGTACCCGTCCTGCTATATGGGGCAGAAGCATAGACCATGACAACAGCAGATGAAGCGGCTTTGGGAGTGTTTGAGAGAAAAGTTCTTCGAAAGATTTATGGACCTCTACGCGTTGGCGATGGCGAGTACCGAAGAAGATTTAATGATGAGCTGTACGATCTATACGCAGACATCAACATAGTCCAGCGAATTAAAACGCAGCGGCTGCGCTGGCTAGGCCATGTTATGCGAATGAATGATGATGCTCCGGCCAAGAAAGTGTTTCTATCGGAACCCGCCTATGGAAGCAGAGGTAGAGGGCGGCCCCCACTCCGTTGGAAGGACCAGGTGGAAAAACGATTTAAACTCCCTTGGTGTGACCAATTGGCGCCGGTTGGCGGAGCGAAGGAGCGACTGGCGCGCCTTGTTGGACGGCCATAACCGTTTAGACGGTTAAGCGCCAATTAAGTAAGTAAGTAATCCCCGTAATCCATATCCAGTATTGTCTAGATTACACAGGGAAAACGTCTCTGAATTTTTCTCTTAATTAAAGCATGGGACTCTCGATCAGGAGTTAGCCAAATAGCTTAGTGTATCATTTTATATTGGAACCTTTTACTATAGCTGACCTTATCCGCAGGTGCGTAGGCTTGGATAGATATTATATGGAAATATCTAACCTCGATTCGGATTGCAGCGAGACACTCGTTTATAACCGAGAACGTTAGAGAAATTTCATTCCAATCACATTCGATGTCAATCAGTTACATATTTTTACAATGATATTTGAAGATTGGACCTACGCCATACTTTGTTCCATATCGTGTACTAAAGAGTTTTCGATTCTGTTGTCGTATGGCACTTTCGAATTTTTCCTAATAGTCTTTGTAGATATATTTCAATTTACATATGCATATATGAGTTTGATGAATCTTCAAGTTTTTGTTAACTGGTTGTACTTATCTACGTCAATACCTAAGTTTTGTTTGTATGTATGTTATCATGTATGTAAACACCATTGTTGAATGATATTAAGTTGTACTTTAGGATATGTTGAATTGTGTGTGGTAATAACAACAACAACAACGCACCAATCAATTTGGTGACTAAAATCCCCATTGAGTACGAGACATTGCAATTTTGCACGTTTGATGCGACATTGATGATTTAATCCAGACAATTTACCAAAGATGTAATATGTTGAGATTTTCTGTATGTGGCATGAAGGACACTGCCAAACATGAGAACATCTCTGCTCTGAACGTGCAACAACTAAATATTCACTTTAACTGCTACTACTAACGAGCGTCAAGATGAGCTCAAGCAAAATGAGGAGTGGAACGCTTGATGCATCTTTGGTGTGTGTGTGTGTATGTGTGTGTGTGTGTGTGTGTGTGTGTGGCTTATCTTAAACGCTTAAATCCTCGTTAAATCATCATTAAGCTAACGTCAATGACATGATGAAGTCCATTTTACTTGGATTTGTGCAAGACCCACAAGCTAGTCGGTCGTCGGTCCATGGATGCCCAATATTGTGGACTACATTTGTGACAATATTTTGTGTGACACTGAAAATGGCAATCAGGCGTAGTGAAACTAGCTACTGTTGTGTATGTAAACTTTTGCAGCG
This sequence comes from Eurosta solidaginis, assembly GCA_029619165.1. Classification (NCBI taxonomy): domain Eukaryota; kingdom Metazoa; phylum Arthropoda; class Insecta; order Diptera; family Tephritidae; genus Eurosta; species Eurosta solidaginis. The sequence continues at coordinate 13,565 of JARSSU010046238.1, forward strand.
TGCAGTTCTACTTGGTTTGGTTTGTTGGATTCTTGGATTCTTGGGTTTTTTGGTTTTTTGTTTTTTTTTCATTTAATTTTTAGTTACTGAGCATTGGTCGTTTGTTGGCGATTGCTTGGCCAACTACCGACTGCATTTTTTTCAATGGCTAAATGATTGATTTAAGTTACAGTTGTTGTTATTGTTATCCCTTTTCTTGTGACTTTTGTTGTTGCCGCTTCAGCTTCGGTTGCTGTGTTGCATCAAAAACGTAACACAATAACCGCCTTCGAAGCCATTAATTTAATGAAGACTTTTGTTCGTCGCCACTGCCTGTTGCTTGCTGTCTCATGTCTCATGTCCTCATGCCTCATACTTGTGTCCTGGCTAAGTAAATGCTAAAGAGCTAAGAGCTTACAGTATAATCTGTTAGCCATATTTAAATTTTCTTGTTCGTAGTTTTTTACAGCTGGTTGCTGATGAACTACTGTTTGAAATGTGCGTGGACAGGCAAAAAGAATCGCCCTCAGAAAAATAGAATAAAAAAACTGAAGCTTTGTACATTAGGGCGGATCACAGTGCATGGGAAGACTTTTGTTCGATTATGTTCTGATTCGTATTCACCGTAAAGTATTAATAAAAAATAAACTACAGCACGATGAGGCACGTTCCGTAAAATAGCGCCATTAAGGCAATGACATGATACGACCACGTTAAATCTTCTAGGTAATCCAACCTTCTTCCTCGAGGAGCATGGGGTCGCTATAATCCATCTGCTAAATACAAAAAGGATTTATACGGGTAGATAAAGTTGAAAACTGAGTTGGAGAAGCTATAAATTGCGTCCTAGAAAGAGTTGCGCCCCTTGAATCCGCATGGCTCTAAAATAGTGGTGGGCTATCCCTAGAGTTTGGGCGCCTTTCTATACATCTAATAACCACTCTACAGTGTTCTGTCTTTGCCCACCGGAAAAATTCGGTTGGCCAAGGAGACGATTGAGCTCTGGTTGAGTCCATTAACAACCTTTTTATACCCAGCTGTACTTGTACACAGGGTATTATAACTTTGATTGGATAACGGTTGGTTGTACAGGTATAAAGGAATCGAGATAGACATAGACTTCCATATATCAAAATCATCATTATCGAAAAAAAATTTGATTGAGCCATGTCCGTCCGTCCGTCCGTCCGTTAACAGGATAACTTGAGTAAATATTGAGATATCTTTCACCATTGATACACGAGTTTATCTGGAGGCAGAATAGATTAATATTGAAAATTAGCGAAATCGGATGATAACCACGCCCACTTTTTATATATATAACATTTTGGAAAACACAAAAAACTTGATTATTTAGCAAATAATACACCTAGAATGTTGAAATTTGACGTGTGGACTGATATTGAGACTCTTGATAAAAATTTGAAAAACATTTTTAAAAGGGGCGCAGCACCGCCCACTTGTGATAAAATCAATTTTACAAATATTATCAATCATAAATCAAAAATCCTTAAACTTGTCGTAATAAAATTGGGCAGAGAGGTTGCCTTTACTATAAGGAATGCTTTGAAGAAAAATTATCGAAATCGGGTAAGGACAACGCCCAGTTTTATATAAAAGGTTTTTAAAAGGGTCGTGTAAGAATAAAATAAAATTATATCTTATCAAGAAAGAGCTTTATATCAACGGTATTTCATTTCCCAAGTGGATTTATAACAATAAATAGGAAAAGCTTCAAATTTAAAAAAATGGGCGTGGCACTTTTAACACTATTAAGCACACAAAACAAACAACAACAGCATTTGAAGTGTACAGCTGGGTATGTAATGTTCTGTTTCACCCGAACGTAGACTTCCATACTTGTTATACTCAGCTGAGCAGAGCTCACAGAGTATATTAACTTTGTTCGCATAACGGCAATCCGTAACGGCATAAACTAATCGAGATAGATATAGACTTCTATATATCAAAATGATCTGGGCGAAAAAAGAAATTAATTTAGCCATGTCCGTCCGTCCGTCCGTCCGTAAACACGCTAACTTGAGTAAATTTTGAGGTATCTTGGTATGTGGGTTCCTGGGCGCATGTCTCAGATCGCTTTTCTCAGATCGCTATTTAAAATGAACGAAATCGGACTGCAATCACGTCCACTTTTTCGATATCGAAAATTTCGAAAAACAGAAAATGTGCGATAATTCATTGCCAAAGACGGATTAGAGATATACGCCGCCGATAAACGCCGCCGCCGCCACCGATTTTGGTCGTTTTTCGCACGCCGCCGCCGAATGTCAAAAATATCGGCGCGGCGTCGGCGCGTTACTATATTTTTTACTCGTTTAAGACTGTTTAGGCCATTTATTGTTCATGTCGAAAATTGGTCGGATATGGTCGAAAGTGGTATCAACGGATGTGCATCACTGCCAGTTATAAGAAACTAATTGCGAAATTTAACTTTCTAACTGTTCAAAAGTTATTTAAAATAACAGGCGCTTTCGATGTCAGATTAACACGGATTTTGCATCACCCAATTCAGCAAGTTATTAAAACAGAACAGTAAAAGATAAAGTTATATAATAAATTTATATGCTCACTTTGCATTTTTGAAAAAATTAATAAGAACAATTAATTCAAATAAAATGACCCAAGGCGAACACGTTTTTAAATTGTCCTCAAGAGTAAGCGAAATCAGTGATGCAAAATCCTTTGGTAGGTTCTAGGGGCATAAACACTCCTTTGAAATTATTCTTACCTCACACTTAAGTTGAGGATATATGTACTTATGAGAAGGGTTTGAAAAATCACTAAGTCTTGCATTCAAACATCTGTTGTTTATTTGCGAAACTATACAATAGCGTCTGAAATGTTAATTTTGATTTTCACACTTCATCCTTAATACCCAAGTCTCCCGGTTTGACATTTCCTAAAGTTGGCGGCCCTATCCAAAACTAGTCCCTTGGAGTGAATCACATTGATTATAGCCTATCAACCAAGTTTAAATATCACCTACACGTTACGGCTCCTTTTACAAATGTGAATACGTAGGCACATATATCTACCAGGTGAGGCTTTGTCCTTCGCAAGAACACTCAAAGTGGTGAAGCAAAAGCTTTCCCAAGACAGTGGAACTAATGACCGTGTGTGATACTACCCTAACGTAGTGGACAGTCGAACTTGTCTGAAAACTGAAGCTACGTGGTCATCCATAATGAGCTCCTATATCGTAAGGCCGGAAAACAGTAGTTAACAACTTTCAACTTAAAATCCGTCGACTTTCATTCTAGATTTAATTTAACGAAGACTATTGAAATCAATGTTGTGAACACAAACGTCTGCAATCTTTGGTCTACATTTTAAAAATTTTATCCAGGGTCCTTGTAAAATTTTAATTATGTAGATGCGCCGAGGATTATACGATTTTCACCCATTGTCGCAATGACATCCACTTAGACTGCTTATGATTTCGAGGGCGGCATCCTTGGCCGAAAAGTCACTCCCTAACGTTTCAAGGTGTTTCTCTGGTGTAGCTCGGCAGCATAGCGCGACAAAAGCATACGTTGGAAAGTCTTCGGAGCTACACCTAGAGCTTCTAGGAAAGTGACGTCGACGAAGGTATGAGTTCGAAGTCGCAGTCCTATAGCTTCTGTACTGGCATATGGTGTGAGGCTCAGGAGGCGTGGTAGCGACTGGTGGTAGGGATTCCTACTGTTCGCACATCGGGAATTGTAGCTCTAAAAAACAGCCGAAAAAACTGGAGGCGCCCTGTGCCACGAGAGTCATGAGTATTAATAGACCACTAATAGCAACCCTAAGTCGCCTTTATGCGTGACTGCCAAGGAGCGACAAATGATTCAAACAAATTGTGTTCGCGACGATTATTAGGAGTTAACCCTAGGTGAAACTACGCTTTGCACGAGATATACAGGCAAAAGTGTGACTATTTTATGTATCCCTATTTCTTTTCAGCAGACGCAGCAGTATCAATTCCAAAGACCGGGGTTAGGTTCGAAGCCTCTCTGGAGCAAGCGAACGAGGGACAATCCCTTCGCAAGGAGCTACTCCTGAAAATGTTTGAATGGTCTGCGAGATTTTGATGCAAAACCCCCGGATATTTCCGAAATGGCCAACACGTTGATTTCCTTAAATACATATAAACAAAACCTTTCCTAAATATTATTTTTTTAAATAGAAAAATTAAGCTTTTAAAGTAAGAACACCGGCGTACGCCGGCGCGCCGCCTACGCCGCCGCCGCCGTTAAAGTAATCGGCGTAAACCTCTAAGACGGATAAAGCGATGAAACTTGGTAGGTGGGTTGAACTTATGACGAAAATTAGAAAATTACTAAAATTTTGGACAATGGGCTTGGCACCGCCCACTTTTAAAATAAGGTAATTTTAAGGTTTTGCGAGCTCTAATTTGGCAGTCGTTGAAGATATCATGATGAAATTTGGCAGAAACGTTACCCATGTTACTATTTATGTGCTAAATAAAAATTAGCAAAATCGAATGGCGAACACGCCCACTTTAAAAAAAAATTTGTTTCATCAAATTTTAACAAAAAATTTGATATCTTTACAGTATATAAGTAAATTATGCCAACATTCAACTCCAGTAATGATGTGATGCAACAAAATACAAAAATAAAAGAAAATTTCAAAATGGGCGTGGCTCCGCCCTTTTTCATTTAATTCGCTAGAATACATTTAATGCCATAAGTCGAACAAAAATTTACCAACCCTTGTGAAATTTGGTAGGCGCATAGATTCTATGACGATAACTGATTTATGTGAAAGTTGGCGATAACGGTTGAAGCCTGGAAAACGCCTTCACATATACAACTAAGGGCCACTCCCTTTTAGAACCCCCATTAATACCTTTAGTGTGATACCCATAACGTACAAGCAGATTCTAGAGTCACCCCTGGTCCACCTTTATGGCGATATCCCCAAATGGCGTCCACCTATAGAACTATGGCCCACTCCCTTTTAAGATGCTCTTTAATACCTTCCATTTGATACCCATGTCATACAAACATATTCCAGGGTTACCCTAGGTTCATTTTCCTAAATGGTAATTTTCCCTTATTTTGTCTCCAAAGCTCTCAGCTGCGTATGTAATGTTCGCTTTCATCCGAACTTAGACTTCCATACTTGTTTTGATATAAGTTTATGTAGAATGCGACGTTAAAAAAGCGATCCACCCTAATGTAAATATATACGCAATTATAAGTGCGTATTAAATTCCTGGATTTTACAGCTGCATTTCAAGAGAAAAGGACGTCGCTGATTTCGACTAAGGCAACGATAAAAAAATACATTTTAAAGCAAGTAGCTTAATGGTGTAAGCTTTATATAGCAAAAACTTTCTCGTCGATATCTCGTTAGGCCTGTGTTTTAGTATAATCCTGCTTAGTTTGACATATTACTTTCCAACGATAAATAAGGTTAGGTTTACTGTGGGCTTCTACATTTCGCTATATACTTACGAGACCAACCACTTTTTATAGTGTAGTTGTTCCTCTCAGCTGTGCGTAAGCTTGGTCTGCTAGGCAATGCAAGATAGCCAAAAGGGGTATAACAATTAGAGTACGCATTTAATAGTGAATACATCAATAATTTGTGGTCGCTGGAAATAATTGACCACCACCAAAGAGAGCTGGTGCAATAGCAGCACCAACCAAAACACCAGCTTTTCCTTCAGCTGAGCCAGTTTATCAACCAACCATCTGTTTCAGCTTCTATCGGCTGCCCGTCTGCATACGTCGGCGATAGCATTTGCTTCTAAAAAAACTTATATATATTTGCCCTTTTTTGGTACGCAATTTTTCTTTCATTTGATTTGTTGCTGCTGCATTTGTTTGCTATTTAATTGACTCTTCAAGTGAATGCAAATGCTGCAGTTAAGTGTAGGGCATTGTAAAACCACTTCAATTGAAAGTGGTCTCTTACCAAAAAAGCTCACAGAAAAAATATTGCTAACATAAACAGAATTTTAAAACTTTTTTTCAAGAAGAAATAATATTCTGATAAAAAAAGATTTACTAAACTATGCGAGTATCGTTTTGAACTTTGCATGGCCGGCATTTAGTATTTAAGTACTACATATGAGGGAATACAGCTGTAGGTAAATAAATAGAGGCATTAATAATTGTGCTAGTCTTTTTTATCATATGGATCGAATCTTGGTTGATAGCGTAAAATGATATTGGCTGTGTAACATAATTCCGATTTGCATATTCCCGAAATACATAAACTAGACACGACACGACCCGGCCATAGATAATTCTGACAAGACATAAACTGTACACAAAGTTCCCACCAAATATTTACTTTATTTATAAAAATGCTTCAGTTTTTATCCTTTGGTAAATTTACTATTAATACAGAAAATGTTCCTGGATTGTATCTTGTCGGGATTTAGAGCAGGGCTTTTCAAAACTGAAAATGTGACTGTGTTAGTAAGAGCATTATAATCGTAGGGGTTAAGTTGTTCATAGTCGCTGATCAACGAGCGATGAAGTAAGACGAATATACGCATTGTTTGCTAACATTCAGAATATGTTTTGTAAATATGCAATAAAAAAAATTATTTTATTACATAAGAGTACCATAGAATTAAAATATAAATTCGCAAATAAACAATTATGCCCTCCCATGTTGCTGCTACGCTTACTAAGCGACAACTTATATCTATGGTCACAAGCAATAACAGCCTAAGTCGACTTAGGAAATGGGCAGAGCGCAATGGCTTTACTGCCGATTTTTAATAACAACATACAATATTTTTATATACTAGTATACTATTTTATACTACTTTTTCTATAAGCTTTTTAAAAAATGAGTTCAACTTGACTTGGCAATCACCTTTGCTATGAAATTCGCCAGCGAAAGTATTGCACACTTGATATTTCTTAAGTCGACTTAGGTTGTTATCGCTTATGACTACAGATATATTCCACTAACGAAAAAGCGAAGTAATCCATCTGATTCGAATCTGCATAGCTGTGCCATGAAATGACTGATTTATAGTTGTAGGTATTCAGAGCTGATTCCCGAAATCTGCGAATCTACCAGTGGGAATCTTATATATCACCTTCCCGTCATCTTATGCTAGTGTGTGAAAACAGAATAGGTGATATTCGGAAGTGAGCGGTGCTAAAGAGTCACCGGTTATCGGTCAGCATATGACCACTCTGCGGACGAGTATCCTTCGTCAACTATAATTGTAGTCACTGCTAATAGGTAAACATCAATCTCTGTAGCCCATGCGTCACTACTAACACTCACAATTCTTGTGTGGCTTTATTCGGGCTCCGATTCTGCAAAAGGAATAGCGCTTCTTGCGACTTCACCACACATAAGCCATGATCTTTTTGCTTTGTACTCGCTTCCGCTTCCCGATCTCATTGCCTTTACGCTACATTCACTCTCCCTGACTTTGCGATCCGATTATCCGCCTCTTACCCTCTTAGCAGGGTTAGAACTAACCAAGGGAGCAATCTTAGTGCAAATCAAAATTCTGTGGTAGATTTCTTATATCTATATTTGAGAGAAATGCCAAATTTTTATGTAAAAGCTCTTTTATTTTACAAAATAGGTCTTAGTTTTTGATAGGGGTTTTTAGTTTGTTCGTTTCGCAAACTTCTGGTATTGCTATGTATTCAGCTCGACTGGGCTAAGGGCTTTTTTACATGAGTCAATATTCCGATTCGAATTCTGTTTATTTGGTACTCTTTCCATCTGCCTGTTGGCCTCAATGTTATAGTTTTTATAAATCCTTTGCAGGATGTCGAAACTAGATATAGTAGTTGTCTGAAAAATCGTCGTAAATTTCAAAACTTTTCGTAAAAAAAAATATTAAATTTACTACGATCGTAGTGAAGCTGTAACCCTGCTATTTATCGTCGGTAAAACTTTTGAGTGATCCATTTTGATCAAACGATCACCTGCTCTACAATCCCGACTCATCGGCCTATCATCTATAATCTATATAAATCTTATAAAATAAAGTCGCTAAATGCCATGTATGCACATAACTTCATACAGAAGGCTCCGATTTTAAAACGGTTTTTTGCATTTGAAAGCTTAGCTACGTGAGATGGTACAGTTAATATAATTTGAAGATATATATTATAGGGGCGTGGCAAATTGCCAAAATGTAGTAAAAAATCATAAAATTTGTGTTTACACAGCTATAACTCATAAACGGATGAATGGATTTAAAAAATTCTACTTTTCAGTAAAACTTTGAAATATTTACCTTCGATCTGCATAAAAAAAAATACTTAATTCCTTTCTTGTATCAGCCAAATTGTTTAAACAAAAGTAACATTTTTACCAAAAAATGCGTATGTGTGATTGTTCGCTGTGAACTGTGCGCGCTAATTGCTTTTGAGTGAGGCATGATGCGACACAACATGCGTACATATATAGCATTCGCTGCGTTATTTAACTTCGGGCATAGGTTTATAGGTATGTATGGATGTACATCACTACATAGTATAAAACAAAGTCGTTTTTTCTGTCCCTATGTCCCTTTGAATGCTTAAACCTTTAAAAATACGCAACGGATTTTGATGCGCTTTCTTTAATAGATAAAGAGTGATTGAAGAGGAAGTAGCGGATGAACATATTTGGCTGAAAATTGGTGGAGGGGTAGCTTAGAACCAGGAGACATACATAGGCTAATTTTTATCCTGTTCTGTATAGGGTCTTGAGATCAAAACGTGGACCTGGGTAATCCTGGGATATGTTTGTACAAAATGGGTATCGAATGTAAGCTGTTTATGAGTACTTTGATACGGGGTATTTTTCGTACCCGCGGGTTACTAGGGTCTCGAGATATAAGCAAAAACGTGGACGCGAGTACCCCTAGAATGTGTTTATAGAATATGGATAACGAATGAAAGCATGAGTGCTTTAGTACAGGGTAGTTTTCATACCTATTGGTGACTAGGGTCTCGAGATTGTGGCCAAAACGTGGACCCGGGTACCCCTAGAAAGTGTTTATACCATATGGATAACAAATGAAAGCTGTTGATGTGTGCTTTAGTACAGGGTATTTTTCATACCTATTTGTGAAGGGTCTCGAGATATAGGCCAAAACGTGCATCAGGGTAACACTAGGATGTGGGTTTTACATTATGGGTATCAAATTGAAGCAGTTAGACGGAAAAAGCTTATTAAAATGTATGGAGATAGACCAAATTTAGGGCAGAACAACGTCTGACGGGTCTGCTAGTTAAATATAAAAAGAGTCCGCCACAGCAGCGCCCTTGGCCACCACCGACGCGTGGGATGATTATATTCCGCTGTCTAAAACTGTATCAACATTTGTATATGTATGTACAATTTTTTTTTCAAACTGAAATTCTTTCGCACACCATTTTACACTCGCACTAATTTTTTCACTTGAAATACTCAAACACTCAACTGTTGGTTACCAATTTTGTTGCATGCCACAAGGGCAAACCGTTAATTTGGCTAATTCAGTGCTGAACTGAAAATGCCAAGGCACTACACCGCCCAACTTTGCTCCTCAACGTCAAATGCATGGCAGGTAACAACGATTTGCTGCATTTACTAATATTTTGTATGCTTTTCTGAAGTTTGCTTAGCACGCGGCTGGCAGACGTTTCACCCAACGCTGCTAATGATGGCTTAAGCGTTCAATGCATTGCTTTTTTGTTTGGTTTTAATTTAACATCATTCCATATGAACACGATCCAATTCGTATTGAAAATGAATGCGGCTGATCGACTTTTGTGATACGCAATCAACCTCATTTCATTAACGGCGCGATTCGGTGTTTTGTGGTTTGAGCTCAATTTTTTTATTTTAACCGCACAAATTGGACGTTTATGGGTTGCATACTTATGTAAGTAGTTGTACATGTGTACATATACATACATATATGTTTTGTTGAAATATTCATCATCCAAAATATTGACTTCTGCAAAATCCACACAGCCATAATAATGCAGTGCAAAATTGAAATTATGAAATATGAACGACTTCAAATTACTGCGCGATCCTCTTTCAGTGCATTGTAACCTTAATACTTTTTTTCTTAATAGAATTTGTAAGTGTGCCGCCAAAGTAGATGGCATTTTTTTCAAAATTTATGCAAGCATATTTACATACATACGCTCAGAGAACAACGCCGTTCTAAAATCCAGCACCACCGGACTCATTTAAGCTTTTCATGTTCTTACTTTTTTGTTCTTGAAAAACGAACAACCTGTTCTCAAAACAACAACCGTGTTCTTGAACTGACAACCATTTTCTTGAAAAGAGAACGGCTGGTCTTAAAATATGAACAAATGTTCTATTAATGAGAACAATGTTCTTTAATTAGAAATGTTTTTAAATTAAGTTCAAGAAAAAAGAAACGGTATAATTCGTGTGCTCTAAAATGTTAAATGCAACATTTGGCAACACCTACCAAGCAGTTGTAGTGGCCCAGCGGCTACGATTGTGCGGTTGCGATCGTGTGGTGCGAGTTCGATCACCGTCGAACTCTGAAGTTTTTTAAAACAATTTTTTTATATTCTATTTTTTTAACTCTTATTTTTCGTTCAGTTCCACTCATATATGTACAGCTAATTCTCCAATTTGTTATGAAATGTTTTAAGTATATATTCAGATTGCATCAATAAAAAGAACAATTTCTCAATAAGAGAAAGACATGAAAAAATGCATATTATGCGTTTTTTTCATCTTTTGGTCTTTAATAATTGTTTTTTTGTTATTAATATTTTTTATTATGACAAAAAAATTATTATTAATAAAAAAATAAATAAATGGATACTAATTGGAAAAATTACCCCCCACCCCTCCACCAAATATCAAACACAAACCGTTCTTGAATTGAGACCGAAAAATGTTAAATCGACCACAAATCGTTCTCGAAGAGTGAGAACGAAAAATCTTAAATCAAGCCCAAGTAGTGCTTGAAATGAGCACTGAAGGTTCGCACATCAATACCAAAGTGGTCATAAAATACGAACGGTGTGCTTGGAAAAACTGTTCTTAAAACAAGCCCATCGAACACGAGTTAAGAAAAAACGTACTTAGCAGACTTTTGTCAACGAATGTTCTTAATTTTGAACTTGTTTCGTTCGTTTTAGAACGATTTTTTCTCTGAGTGTACGCTTACATTCTTATAAAGAATGGGATTATATATTGGAGATGTTACAAATATAATGTTTTTACAATTACCAAAGCCAAAACCGTTTCAGTTTTCAAATCGGTCTTTATCATTTCTTTTGTCAAAGTTTAAACCAGCCCGGTTTGTCCTATCTTGGTTTTTTAAACCGGAAACACAAGGTTAGCGCCAATCACTTTTAAACGTTTCATTTTTAAAAACCCAAATTGTAGCCTTAACCATACAATCCTTCAGGACATGAATACGTAACCTTTCACGTTTAAAACCCGTATCTATTTTGAGAAACCGAAACCATAGCCTTAACCATATCAGTTTCAAATTCGAAACCGTAACCCCCCAGTCTTAACAGTTTCAGTTTCAAAACCGAAAAGATAGCCTCAACCGTTTCACTTTCCAAATCCAAAGCCATTGCCTCTACTGTTTCATTTTTTAAAACCTCACTTTGCATCCTTAGGCATTTAAAACTGATCCGTTTTTCAAAGCCGAAGTCAAAGCCTTAACCGTTTCACTTTCACTACATAACTTTAATCATTTAAATCCGGTTTTTTCTTTTTAAACCGAGCTCATTGCGCCGATACCTACGATTAAATCGACCCATTTTGAAAATCAAACCCATTGCACTTATCCGAATCGTTAAAACTGCCTAACTTTTTATTTCCAAACACGCATTGTTAACCTTAACCGTTTAGAAACGTTTCATATTTCAAAACCGAAATCATAGCCTTAACCGTGTAATTTTACAAAAACTTAATCCGTAACCTTTAACGTTTAAGACTGTTCCGCCTTATAACCCAAAACCTTAATTTCAACTTTAAACTTTTTAAACCATTTGTTGTTCATACCTGAACCACATAACTTTACTCATAAGGTCCAAAAAGTACGTTACGGTCCTCGGGAAGAACCCCTAAAATGTATTTCTCTGCAAAGCTAATAGGACCCAAAAATAGCTTTCCTGGATATTGCAGTTTTGTTGTAGATGTAAAGATGCCCAATCAGCTCTGGAACGATTTAATATTACCACATTGAACCTTCTAGGCCATCGCTCCCCCACCCCTTAGCTTCATGGAACTTGGGGTCGCAAGAGACTCGGCTGCTAAAGTAACAGGAATCGCCACGGATAGGTGAGGTTGACAATTGAGTTTGATAAGCTAAAAATTGGGCTGGCAACCCCTTGAAAGGGTTGCGCTACACAACCCCTTGAATCATTTGGGTATTTTAGTCGCCTCTTACGACAGGCATACCTGCCCCGGGTATATTCTAAGCACCCTACGCCGCTGTGGTTAAACCAAACTAGAAGCAAACTCTAAAAAACAAAGCCATCAACGGAAAACGGAACAGAAATTTTGCATCGCACTCAAAACCAAAGAAACCTAAACATCCCAAAATAATTTTTAAAAGGAAACCATAATCTACGAAAACGAAACCGAAACCACTAAGCTCCAAAAAAGAACCAAAACCCGAATAAAATTCCGCCACCTAGAAAACTTTTGAAGACGAAAACCCAACCAAAACAAACTCTCAAGAAGAAAACTAAAATTGAAAACGAAATAAAATTTCAAAAACAAAGCCTAGACCGAAATCGGAACAAAAATATTTAACCGAAACCAAAACCAACTTTCAAGAAATAAATCGTTTAAGGCCCCGAAAGAAATATTAAAGACCTAAACCAGAACCATAATAAACTTTCGAACACAGCAACAACCGAAATAGGAACAAGCGTAACACAGCGAAATCGAAACCGAAACAAACTTCAAAAAGCGGGACAAAACTAGAACTGGAACCGAAATAGACTTAACAAAGTGAAAACGCCATTTAAAAACCAGCTTGAAAGAATGAAACAAAGCCACAACTAAAACTGAATTTTGCAGTAATTTTGTTAAACCCAAATTGTATCTTGGCAAGCCTATCGGCATCATCAGTTTCAGGTTTATTTGCGCATTTCAAGAAACATTTTTTACAAACAAACGCTCATGCGCAAAATGTCTTATACCGTTGCTCGTTAATCAACGACTAAACTACTATGATTTTACTTTTATCGACACAGCCACAGTTTCAATTTCAGTCAGCACTGCTTTTTTTCAACAAAAACATATAGGGCGTTGCAATCAACCGCCCAGCTCTGCATCACGATCGAATCTCAATCTTCAATTTAATCTTGGAACGATCCGGATCAGTACGATGAGAGTTGGTAGCACTCAACTAATACATATGTACACATAATAGGGTGCATATTAATTATTTTCGCACTTTTTCTCCGAATCGCTCCATACATTTATACTTAACTAATTATCAAAATAATAGCAAGTTTTATTTATTCTTTAAACCATGCCACAAGTGCGCTATATTTTCCACTTAAAAAAAGGTAATACTAATTTTTGACACAAAGGTCGGCAGTTAAAACACGTCCAAGAATCTCGGGAGACATATCAAAAGAAGCGTTTTGAACTAAATAACTATCGTCCCTAAAGCTGATATTAACAATTTTACTTCTGTCAGGAGCTTCGAGCAAAAGAGCAATTGCACATTATTGTTGCACAAAATTTGTTAAATAGCGAATGCTAAGTGCTACCAAGTACAGAGGGTATGCTGTCAAATTTTCCCACAAAAAATTTATCAACAGAGCGACCCCGTTGATCCGAAATTGATTGATGACCCCGAAGGAGTCCCCAAAAAGATCTCGGAATGACCACAAAATGGACCCCGAGGGAGTCCTCAAAGATATCCCGGAATGACCCCCAAATGACACCGAGGGAGTCCCAAAAGATCCGGAATGACCCCCAAATGACACGAGGGAGTCCCCAAAAATATCCCGGAATTACCCCAAATGACCCCGACGGAGTCCCCAAAAAGAAACCGCGGAATGACCCCCAAATGACCCACTAGGGAGTCCCCAAAACCATCCCGAAATGACCCCCAAATGGCCCGAGGGAGTCCCGATCAAGATCCCGGAATAACCCCAAATTTCCCAGAGGGAGGGGTCCAAAAAGATCCCGGAATTACCCCTGAAATGACCCCGAGGGGAGTCCCCGAAACTATCCCGAAATGACCCCCAAATGACCCGGAGGGTCCCAAAAATATACTGGAATGATCCACGAATGACCCCGGGAAGACCCCGAGGGAGGTGCCCCAAAACCATCCCGAAATGACCCACGAATAACCCCAAATGACCTCCAAAAGACCCCGAGGGGAGTCGCAAAAGCCATCCCGAAATGACACCAAAATCCTAGAAGGATCGCGATGGAGCCCCTGGAATGGACCCCAATAGACCCCGGGAGGATATCAGGGTGTCCAGCCAGAAATTAGACCCCCAAACGGCCCCAAAAAACCCCACGAATACTTCCCAAAATCATCTCAATATTACCCTAAGAAGCTTCAGAACTACACGCGAACTGGTTACGCATATGGGTATATTTTGAGGGCATCTCGATGGTTTATTTTTTTATTTTTGAATAACTGAATAAAAACTAAAATTTTATTGTTATTCCATATTTTGTAAATAATGAATATAACTCAACTCTGTATTCAAAACATTGCAAAAATAAGAATGAGCGTTTATCATCAATTAGAATATTTTTGAATAACGAGAAAATGTTGTGTCATTATTCCAAGAAATGCTTGAATAAACATAACATGTTATTCATCACTAAAGCTTTCTTGAATAATGAATAAAATTATGTTTTATTTTTTCGTCAATGGCTATTCAAATTTGTTGATAACGCCCCTCCCTGATATCAGAATCACAGCGTTGTTGTTGCATTTCCATGTTAAATATGTATCGGTATCTGCATCAGGTTTCATTGAACGCTACTATATTGAAAATTACAAACAGTCAGCGCTATCATGAGTTCAATTATCCCTCCCTCAGTTCTCAATTTCTGGCAACTCCGATTTATACATATTTTAAATACAAACATATTACCACAAAAGAGAAAAATTCAAAAAATCCCCAAGCGTGAACAGTTCATTAAAATGCCCAAAAGGATTGCAAATTTAATACGCTATGTGACAGTAAAAGTTAATAAAATAAATTAAATCGTGAAACTATTATGGGTAGTTTAACAAATACATATATGCAATTGTTTACACAGGTAAAAAGTGAGCCTTTTTTTAATTACGCTATTTGAACAAAAAAAATTGAGTAAATGTGCCTGCTGAAAATGGATAAAATTTAATCACAATCACAAGAGTTGATAAATAAGTATTTTTTATGTTTTCGTACAATACGAATTTTAGGTATTTAATTTCACTGAATGTGCGAATAATCATAAATTATATACTTATGAGTCATAAATTATGACATATGTATGTATTTATATTTATTGATGCATATCATGCCTTTGTACATATTATTTTTTTAAATACACTCCACACAAGTAATTTTGAAACATTATAGACATGGTATTTTTCTAAAAAAATTGTTTAACAAAATTACCTGCAACACAGTACGGCTATATTAAGTGAAATGCCAATCCAAGAACCATATTGCTCGATAGCAGAATAAAGGTATCAGCTAAAAAGAAATACTTAACCCAAAATGCCTCCGAGGAGTTTATCTTCCAATTTTTTTCTTACAATTTACGGGACGAGACGGGACCTACATGTTTTATCCCGACTCCGTAGGGAATTCGCAAGATAGAAGCATTTTCGATTGAAGGCCAATTGATGTTACGGTAGTTGACCTTAAGTTACCACCCCTTAGCCAAAACCACATACATACTGTTAGGAATTTAAGTAAATTCTCGATTGCCCTGCACCTTCCGTTATTGTTCGGATTGCTGAACTGTCGAATAAATAACTCAAATAATTAGTATTGCAAAATGTTCTTTATTTACAAAACTACTATAGTAGTAGTAAAATCATAGTGATTGGCCATCATTTGGACTGCGCTGCCTCTATACCCTCCGTTCGCCTCAATCACCTATTTCCCGCAGGATTTAGACTTTTCGCGAACAACCGTCTCGAATAGTTGCTCATGTATTTCTCGTTTCTTTATCCCATATTTGCTTATTTATTTCTCGTTTCTCTATTTCATATCAGCGTGGGTTGCATACATGTATATCTGTAGTTTATGTAAGGTCATAAGCGCTCTTTATTGCTGTGAACATGTGTGTGTGGAATGTATACGTGGCCGCTTTCTACGTCGTCTGCTTGCTTTGCTGTTGCTGTTATGCATATTTAATTATTAGCAGCATAGTAACGTGTCGAAATTGCTAGTATGCGCCTCAATACTAAAATGTTGTGGCAAAAAATATATGTGACCCGGCCTATGAAAATGTGCCTTATGACTCAAAAAAAAAGAACACTACTAAAAAACTAAAGAAATGCATTGTTTATCTTTAACAGCTGTACCGCGCAATTTCTTTTTTGAGTCATAAGCCACCTTTTCATAGGCCCGGTCACATATACTATTAAAATAATGGTGAACATGGAAAAGTTCAAATATTTACACTTTTAGCTTATTGTAGTATTTACAAATGTATATGTGTTTATAGAATTTATGTATTCACTTTTTCTACAACTATAACTATTTAGTTAGCCACTTAATAAAACACAAATTATTTAATCACAATCATTCATAAAAACTAATCAAATTAAATTGATTTGTGTGAATTTTTGTACGATAATAATAAATGTAAGGCGCGATTACCTCCGAAGAGATTTAAGGCCGAGCTTCTCTTCCAATTTTTGTGGCGTTCCTTTTTAGTTTTTCCTACAAATGCGGGACGGGACATACTTGTTAAGTGCCGACTCCGAACGGAATATCTGCAAGGCAAATGGGTTTTCACTGCGAAGCTTTTCATGGCAGAAATACACTCGCAATGCTTGCCAAACACTGCCGAGGGGCTACCCCGCTTATAAAAAATGTCTTCTAATTGAAAAAACTTTCCGTGGCGTGAACCCAGGATCATCGTTGTGGTAGGCGGAGCACGCTACCATCACACCACGGCGGCCGGTACGCTAATAATAAATATTAAAACAGATATGGATATTATTATAAATAGCTTCGCATGATTGTAGTTTGTGAGTAACATAATTATTAATGACAATATCTATAAATATCTACATCGATGTATATTAGGTTGGTTTTTATAAATCAAATAAATAATTTCTGCCAGTCTCACCTCTTAAAACGGTTATATCAAAGTGCAAAATATAATACATGCACTTCGTCTTATCGGGGTCAAAGATAAGATTACTCTTGGGAAACCTAAAAAATTAAAAAGAAATTTTTTTTTGTTTTCTAATACCCAAAATTGATATTTGTAACTACATATTGTTGACGATATTGCACATTAATTTGAGTTCCGATTCGTTAGAGTCAAAACGTGTTGTACAGGAGCCCGATATCAGAATAACCTATAATTAAGTTATTATATTAACATTTGAACTACAATCACTTTTATAGGTAAGGACCATGTTATGTCATATTACTAACTATAGCTGTATCGATTTTAGGTACTAGAAAACAAAAAACTATAATTTAATTATTTGACCTCGATGGGAAAATCTTAACTTTGGAGGAACACAACACCACTTAACTGTTTCCAATCTGCACCAAAATGTATGTATGTTATTTGCGAACTTGATATTACCGTTTGATGAAGTACGACCGGAAAAACCGCTAATTTGATCAATAATATGCACCCTAATGTACTCTTACACATTATATGAAAAGTAACCAATACGTAAAGAGTATCGGCGATCGGTAGAAACAGTAATAAACTTTTCAGTAGGCTCGTTACTTCTACATGACGACTTAAAAGGTTTTACAGGTATGCCAAATCTCATTTCTGATCCATGCACCTGTGTCAATCATGGTGTAACTTAGGTAGAAAAGAAGGTATCTAGCCTGAAGAATCTCGGATGGATATAGAAAAAGGCTCGATACTATCCTCATTTTCCCAAAAGAATACTTGCGTACGATATTCTTTATGAAACCTTAGCTGGCAGTGTTCATCAAAATTAAAACTGCGGCAAAATCCAACTTGAGATGCACCTCTACATAAATGTTTGCCAACTGCCTTTCAAGTGGCAGATATGTGAGCACATAGTGAGACAAAAAAGCGATAAAGGGACTGCACCTTCACGCGTTGGCATCAGCACGGTTTTTATACTCAGCTGAGCAAAGCTCACAGAGTATATTAATTTTCTTTGCATAACGGTACCCCGTAACGGCATAAACTAATCGAGATAGATATAGACTTCTATATATTAAAATGATCTGGGCGAAAAAAGACATTCATTTAGCCATGTCCGTCCGTCCGTCTGCCCGAAAACACGATAACTTGAGTAAATTATGAGATATCTTAATGAAATTTGGTACGTAAGTTCCTAGGCACTCATCTCAGATCGCTATTTAAAATGAACGAAATCGGACTATAACCACGCCCACTTTTTCGATATCGAAATTTCGAAAAACCGAGAATATGAGTCTTAGGTGAACTCAAGTTCAAAACTCATCACCCAGAAAGCTAGCTGATGAGGAAGAAACGTATCCTAGTAACCATCTAATATCAATAACAAAACCAGTAGTGGGATTTACTAACTTATAACGATGCGATTTGTCGAGATTTTAATTAACGATTTTGTCGCTTGCCTTATCGATTGTACTATTCACTAACTTAGTTTTAACGACTCGAAATAAATGACATTTAAATTTCATTTCAGTAGTAGAAATGTGGCGCACAGCTTAAACGAAACCTAAAAAAGGCGAAAAGCACAAAAGGAATGCCAAAAATAAATAAATTCCGTATACTAACTGCTTTTAAAAGTCATTATTGTGCAAGTTTTTTACATATTTTAACAAAAGGTAAGTAAATGCGGTATTAATTTCTTTTTTTTTGTCTCTGTTGATATCGCAGTTATTCTTGTATCCCTTAATTGACCATCATGAGCTAAGTCTGAGCCCCCCAGCGCGTTAGGGGGTTAGAATATACCCGCGGTAGGTATGCCTGTCATAAGAGGCGACTAAAATACCAGATTCAAGGGGTTGTGTAGCGCAACCTTTTCAGGTTGCCAGCGCAATATATTGCTTCTCCAAACCCATTTGTCAACCGCACCTGTACGTGGCGAATAGTGTTTCATTAACAGCCAAGGCTCTGGCGACCCCGAACTCCTCATGGATCTAGGGTGGGAGGGCGTTCTGGTCTAGAAGGTCGCATGTGGTCATAACAAATCGTTCCCGAGATGGTCGGGCTTGGTACAGGAACGTACCGGATCTGCATCCGGCAAAGGGCCATCAACTCGATAACACTCCCCAAGGCCTTCGGGGAGTGTCCTTATCGCTACAACAACAACAACAGCCAAGTCTGGGGTTAGTCGGTACAGCTTACGAAACTCCCTTGCATTCAAGTGGAATGGGTTATCTACTTCTCTAAGAAGGTGTATGTCCACTGGCGATGGACTTAGTAATTCTTCATCTTGTTATAGAACGTATTTATGCCAAGTACTCAAACTCCATTTGATTTATAAAGCAGTTTTTCGTGTTTGAAAGTATTTAATTAAAGTTCCGATTTTCTTTTTTAACTAAAATTGTTAGAAATATTAATTTCGTGATATTTAACGGAGCCAATTTACTTGCCGTTTATTTAACAACACAGCTGATCGTCGATAAACAAATATCGATACAAAATAGTTACTGAATAACGAAATCGTTATAGTCATCGATTCGCAAATAAAGCGATGGCAAATGTGGTTAAAAAAATTTACTGAATTCCACTACAGGTCTGGTTTTTCAGTGCGATTTTAAACTCCAGTTAAAGCTGACTAGAGTTTGACTTTGCTACTCTGTTCGATATCAAAAAATTTGTCTGCCCATCCCGCTTGTGAAAACCAAACCAAAACAAGCCCGTTAAACAATCTGGATCAAATGCATTTTCATAGTCTTCGCCATGGCTAAAATTAAAAAAAAAGTTCATCATACCTATTTTATAGCCCCAACTCGCTTTTACTTCTTCATTTATTTTATGTATACACTTGAACACGCGTAAGGTCCTCAATGTATAGTGAAATCAACAGTAAATATGACAAACAAATTTCTTAATCGAATAAACGAATGGCAGTTGATTTACGACTCACACCATCACATTTCTTAGGGCTACAGCACTGAATTTGCGTTCGCTCATCGCACGGCTGCACGTAGTGTAAAATTAAAACTGTATTCCTAAATATTTCAGAAAAGGATGGGCCAGTTTTAATTTCAATTAACTTTCTTACAAAAGCTCAATCTCTGCCATATACTTAATTCGAGTACTTACGGCGTTTATATCCTAATGACTGTGAAAAACAAAATTAAACATACTTTTGGGAAGACAGAATTTCCAATAGGCCATCGAAATCTTAAGTAACCTAAATCTACACGCCATAAAAAGAGTGCGTAAAAGAGCGCTAACTCGTGTAACGGGACAAATGATTTAAAAAAATTTTAAAACAGGGTGGTTTGGCAAGGCCTCTGAGTATATTTCTGCCATGAAAAACTTCTCTTCTTCCACCTTGAATTTGTCCTTCGGAATCGATATGAATCGTGTAGTTCTGCCCATTTGTAGGCAAAAATAGAAAAACAGCACTCCGCAAATTTCACAAAGGGAAAAGGAAGCTCGACGTTAATCTCTTCGACGGTATACCGTACTTAAATTATTATTTGGGAGAGATGTAAGAGTAGTACAGACAGAAGAGACTTTGACCATATTTTTGGACTCCTGGAGTGAGCCCAACCTCAAAAAACAATGGTAAATAGGAACAAACCAGCGGCTGGAAATTCCCAAAGGTCTTTGAAGACCCGCAGAAATTCTGCCACGAGTCCCCAAAGACTTTGTAGAGCATAAAAAACTTAATAGTCCATGCTAGTTGGCATGTCATTAAAGCGGTTAATGGCCGACACATCTCGAAAATAAATGTTCATTAAAAATATCATAGCCCACAGTTTATTTACTTATATAACTTGAGAACAGGTTTTAGGCTAGTGGAACAGGTTTTTTTGATATGAATCTTGAAGCTTGCATAGGAGTCTTGGTTGGGTCTTTTTTAACCAATGTTCGGTTTATTTCATTCCCTTAGGCCATGTTTACACTTGCGATAATATACAATAAATCTACAATAGTTAATCTGTCACCTATCTCATCCCTATGAATTAGAATATTAGCTGTCACATCTGTCGGGAAACCATCTTGTTTATGCTTTTTTGACGTTTCTCTTTTATTTCGTGATTCCATGTAGAGGTGGCAGCGTAGTATTGGTTCTAGGTCTAGGAAATAGTCTGCATCACTAAAATTTTCTCATAATAAACGATACTCGATAGGGCAAAAAAGTATACAGGTAATCTAGTTATTTAATAATCTATTAGGAGTTAAATATGGGAATAAAGATAATCTCGTTATATGTAAATTTGGTCTTACTTTTTAAAATTCCCTGATATTCGAAATAAAAAGATGTAAAGGTTAATGTTTGCTTTTATTTACTGTAACTATCTACAACTTATTTGTAAGATTATTAATATTTCTTATAATTTATTACCACACTTTTTATTACCACTTTTTTTAATTATACATTAATAAAGATAATCACAAAGTAATAAAATTATAGTTCACAAAAAAAATGTATTATCTGTATTTAATTAGCGAAACATGCTCATATTGCTTTATACAATTGTTTTTGTTATTGCTATTAGAGAAAAATTATAAAGTTTACAAACGGTGATTGTTACTAGGACGACATGTTTCTGAATTTCACTTCTTCATCAGCTAGCTTCTCGAGAGCTGAGTATTGAACTCGAAATCTCTATACTATACTAATAGGCAAATAGATGCCTGTATCCACTCAGCCATATGAATGCTCCGCTGCTCGCTTTGCAATTAATCTCTTCCTTTCCTTTTTGTTGCTATTTTTTATACCCTATTAGGTACATAGTAATTCTATATGCTTTTAATTTTAATTGTGTTGAATACTTATAGGAGCGCTCTCAAGAGCTTAGCAACATTGGACTTTTGGCATTTGTGCTTTATAAGTCTCTCTTCCGCTGTTCACTATTATATCAATATTATTATCTGTATTTAATTAGCGAGACATAGCATAGTTGAAGATTTTGAGTTCAATACTTAGCTCCTGAGAAGCTAGCTGTTGAAGAAGTGAAATTCAGAAACATGTCCTATTAACCATCGCCATTTGTAAACTTTGTAATTTTTCTCCAATATCAAAAAAAATTGGCGATCGACCCGCGATCTAAAAAAAATGTGTTTATTCACTAAACTAGATTTATGACATCATAATAAAAATAAATAACAAACATTTTAAATTTAACGATTAATTAAACCTATTAAATCACTTTATGTGCTTATAGACAACCCCAACTTATTTAAAAACTGCCGCTCCACGACTTCGCTCTCCTCCTCAAATATTTGTGCAGTGACCGTGTTGATAAGGTTGAACGCAATCGTAAATATCATAAAAGCTGAATAAACGCTCAGGGCCAGCAACCACAAGTGTTTGGCATACGCAGCTTTCGGGCGATCGAAATTCTTTAAAACCAACAAACCCATTGTGAAACCCGCCATCGCACCACTTAGGTGTGCAATATACGAAATTGTTGGCTCAGCTTTGACCTCCGCATGGGTGGTGATTTTGGTGTAGAATGCATAGCACATATCACAGGAAACTGTTGAAAATTTTATAATTAAAAGCGAATAAATTGCTTAAATAATGTTTGAAAATATTTAATGCAAATACTTCTGTGTTAATGGAATGTCGTGCGAAGCATAAGGGTACAGTGTTGTGCAATATAATTGCAGTATCATATACATTTTTAATTAAACATAGAGGTCAATTGGAGTGAATATGGCTCCTGCTTTAACTGCCTTTTCGGCACCCTGTATCCTTGTGAACTAACCTCACTGCATGAAGTGGCGCTCCAGCGATGGATGCATATTTTTCCTACTTTTACAGGATATTATGCAGCCAAGATGGACCCCGTTTAAGATATTGAAACAAGTCAGGAAGATAAGAGGAGTGAAAGAACGGTAAAAGCTTAGAGCAACCGTAGCCTATCGTCAGTAAACTTGGTGCGGAAGCGGAAACTGTTAGAGAGTGGGAGAAGAAATGAACGCAAAAGGGCGGGAAAGAAATACCCATCGCAATGTCTAACAGTGCTAGAGATTGTTCAGTAGTTTGGAGCCGTGACTTGTCTAACCAAATGAAGGAGCGATCAAGCTCTGGATCAAGTCACTCCGATACTGATACATGTGGGCAGAGGAGCAGTTTAGGTGATATTAACGGCGGTAAGGGGGTCATAGAAGACCTAGGCCAACGGCTCCGAGTCGGCCAAATGTAGAACACAGCCAAAGACGCTAGACCGGAAAGGTAAGGAAGGGTGGGATGAGTAAAAGTGAAACTACACATACCCCACCAGCAGAAAAGAAGGTGGAGGAAGTCACTAATAAGCCAGTACAAAACAACAACGAAACTAAAGCTTACACGTAGGAGCAAAGAAAGATTAGCGACGTGGCGAAGCAGTGCCTGGTCGCATTAATTTTTCAATTTAGAAAGAGGCTATGATAAAGACAAACTGATTTGATTAAAACCTGTAATGATAAGTCACAAGCACTGGTCTCTGTGGATATAGGGGCTATGCATACTTCTGGCGGTAGGCATGACTTTCGAAGGAGGCGACTTAAACCTACATACCCAAAGGTTCGAGCAATTAAAAAAATCGTTCATGATACAGTGGGGCTAGTACCAAAAGGTTAAGTATGACTGAGAATGTGTCGATAGCATTACCATAATTTGTTCCACGGCCAAAGGGAGAAACTCAATTATGTACTTGGGCTTATGTGATTAAATATCTCCGTCCTCTAGGCAAATACTAGAAGGGCCACGCTTAATTGCTGCCTCAAGATCTGACAACCTGGCCACCTCCAGCTGGAGCCATGGCCTCGCGAGTTCAGGATACGAATACAGAATGTGCTCAACCCTTTCGTCATACAGTCGACGAGCCCTAATTTATAAGCATATGACACCAGAAGACATTTCCCCGTTGGTACGTCCACTATTAGCTAAAGTATAATATCTTTAGAGTGGGGTTATGCATTACATAGCGCAATTGTTGTCTCATTTCGTATGCGTAAGGCAATCGTTATCAATTTTTGAAAACCCATACCTTAGAGGTATGAGCAACTTTTTGAGTGTTGCATTGCAGCTTCTATCCAACGCAATCCTGTCTCTTTGTGATTTCTTCCTAGCGGATTGGAACGTGTATTGTATATTCATCGAATGTTTTGCCAGCACATCGGCCTTTTCGTTACATCAAATCCCTTCATGATCTGGAACCCAATATCCGATGCGGATTCGCCTGTTTTCCTTTGTATGTGATATATATATGCAACTGTAGATTAAGCACGTTTCCTCCAGAATATCTGCTGAATGAGCTTATCCCCTCCATAACGGCAAGGAGGTGAACGATTTGCTTAACCATCGTCCAAGATAATGTACTGGGCATGGGTAATACTTAACTGGCCTTTTTTAGAAAAATCCACAGGAAGGCAAGAAGAGAGAAAGACCTCGAAGCCGTGAGATTAACGAGTCAGGCGATTGTGGTAGAGGTACACCAAGACTATACTGATTATTCGATTGTACGACTTTTCAAACTTCAAAACGAAGTTAATTAACCGACTATTAGCGCTTTTACCCTATGTAGCAGTTTTGGTTTCAATTTCCTACTCGGCTGCTTATGCTCTTGGGCGTACTCATGCCATCGCACTATCATTTCTAAACACCATTTTTTTAAACTCACCATCATTTCATGTTGGAATTTTATGGCACAACACTGTATCTCAAAGTATATCTACAGCAGCGAGTAATAGAATTGCTATTTTATAAATTTTCGTCAATTAAATTCTTTTTTCGTTTTCGATAAATTAAGAAAAAACTCTAGAATTTTGTTAATGTTACTATGCTAAAACAATCTCAAAAACGTTTTCGAAACAATTGGAGAGTGCGAGAAAACTTTTCGAATATTTCGAACATTTTATTTAAAGTTCTGAGTATTTTTTTTTAACATGCATTTTGTAGTCCAATCAACTTGCGAAACTCAAAAAAATTTTAAGAAATTTTAAAACTTTTTACTTGGAATTTTAAGAATTTCTAGTCCCTCATAAAGCAAGTTATCAAAAAAAAACAAAACGTATGCCCACTTTATATGAAAGAAAATCGGAAAAAATTATGAAAATTAATGCGAGTTTGCTTTCTTAAGCAAAATTTGAAAAGCTCTAAATAAAAAGTTCGAAGATTTCGTAAAATTTTCGTGTTTTGAGCCTGGTTTGCTGAGTTTCATTTCAATTCAAATCTTTATAGACTTGCAACTTGTACTATGTCAGACTAAAATTTATTGTGTTAAAAAACTGCGTACTCAAAAAAGTTCTGAAAACTCTAAATAAGTTCGAAGTTTTCGCAACATTTCTCAAAATTTTTGAAATGTCTTTGATATTGGTATGAATAGTTTTAGTTATAAAACTCATGGAAGTTTTTTATTGAGTTTTTGAAAATAAAAATGCAGAGAGTTAATTTACTAAATTTGATAAAATTTTATCACTGCTTTTTTTATTGTTCGTAAGCGTAACTATGTAATTGCGCATGCATCAATAAATTTTTAGTTATTTCCTAATTACATCTATATTTGAAAATTCTCACATTAAAATTGTAATTAAAATATGCTTTTGTAACATACGCCCATTACACACTAACGATCACTAAAATTGTATTACCCTTTACTGCACATCACAAATTCATACTCACGAATTACGGTTACGCGCAGCATCTGCCCAACGATATGGCGCATTTGTTCATAATTGACTAAAATATTTGCTAAATTTGCGGTCAATAGAGCATAAACGCCACCACTCGCACCCATCAAATACACCTGCGAATCGACAACGCTGGTACCCAATGAACCGGCTAACACGCCAGCCAAATAAATGATGCCAACACGCACCGAACCGTGCACAAACTCCAAGGGCAATCCACACATCAATTGTATGACAACATTGAAGCTCAAATGCAACCCATTCGCATGTAACGTCATGTAAGAGACGTAACGCCAAATCTCAAGACGATGATCTGGCCGATAGATAAGCGCGGACGACAGCGACGATGAGGACGATGGCGACGTTTCATATGTGTAAAGTGTTTTTGAAATACTGATTTCTAATGGGGTCCCACCACCACCACCACCCATTAACTCTGGTGCAGTTGTCATTGCCGTTGACAATTGGATTGTCATGTAATCGTAGATGAAGACGAAAATCTGAAAGTTTGAATAAGAAGAAGAAGAATAAGTAGAGGAAGAGCATCCACATTTGAATATATACATATGTATATGCATCTGCTATAAAGAAAAAAAACTAAGATGCTATAAATGTTGAAATTGAAGATGATTGTTATTTGTTTGCATGGAAATATTAGTTGGGAAATCTCAGCGGAGTGTGGGAATAAAGATCATTGTGTTACGTAAGTTTTACGGGTATGCTTTGTGTATTTGAAATGTTAAGTACGGTTACGAAATTTTATTTGAATTGAATTTAAGAGCGGTTTGATGGTAGTCAACTCAGGTTGAAGATAAGCAAGTTCCGCAGAGTTCGTATAACGCCAATTTATTCGATAACAAATAGCAAGCTGTGGGTTAAGTTAGGTTAGATTGAATGGTAGCCACTGTAGAGGGGGAAGCTTGCTTGGACAACTTGAAAGTCCGTTGTGATACCACATGAGATATTGGTGACGTTAGCTAGATCTACCTAAATAATAGATTAGTAGCAACGATTTAGTATCGACTTAGACCGATCTCGTCTTCGCCGCAGATGCAAATGGGCCCAGACCGAAACACTTTCGCTTAGGTATTTATGAAATAAATAATTTAAAAAAATGTTTAAGTTAAACAATTTTATTGAAAACAATACCTACATGAAGTAATAATAATACTAAAAGCTAGAAAATAATTAGGTAGGTCCTAGGTACTAGTCATCACACTTCATGTAAGTATTGTTTTCAATAAAACCGTTTAACTAAAATTTTTTTTGTTATTATTTTATTTCAACTTTTTAGTATTTATTTAATTGCCTATTATTTCTCATTCTATTTAGTCCATTTAGTGACTCATTATTACAAGAACTCTTTCCTGACAATTTGTTACAATCTAAGTCCTCAATAAATAATCCTTCCAAAGACTTTACTCGACTCTGCGCCACGTATGCTTGTCCCTCCTCCAACTGCAAAATATTTTGATGTCACTTCTGCCGGACTGTATATAATATTTGTTCGGACATCATAGGTCGCTTTCTATTCATTTATGTATTCTGTGTTCCAAATATGAACCAAATCGGACTACAAATACGATTTTTTCAAATATCTCGATCTTGGCGCCACCTAGCGGCGATTTTTCATAGGTCGCCCTCCATTCTTGTATGTAATATGTGTTCCAAATATGAGCCAAATCGGTCCACAAATACGATTTTTTAATATATCGATCCTTGCGCCACATAGCGGCGATTTCTTTTCTTTTTTATTGCATTGTCATCGGGTTCTGAACTATATTGCAAGTTTCAAGTTTGTAGCTTATCGGGAAGTTCCTTAAATTTCAATTACAAATTCGTGCCAGCCTGTGATAGCCTGAAGGTTTAATGTGGCCATATAAATCGTTCCCGAGATGGTCGGGCTAGCACCTTAATGGTGCTGTGTTACCGGAGCGTACCGGATCTGTATCAGGCAAAAGAACATCACATCGATAACACTCCCCAAAGTCTTCGGGAGTAACGTTATCGCTACAACAACAACAACAACATGATCCAGGGTTCATGAGAGGGGACAAGGAAACAAGGATGATGACAGCTCGAGGATACACAGAAACATAGATTTATCTGTTTTACCTTTATCTCTCGCCCACAGCTAGCAAGGACCAACCAGGCGTAGCGTACAGTTTCGATCATCTAGGAAAAACTAGATGCCAAAGGCCGCAGGCAGCCATAGGGAAGACAAAAATAATTGTTTTCTTGTTTTATTTACTTTACCTGACTGGACTGATGTAAGAAGGTTTACTTAACTCAATAAAGAACTATGATTAGTTTAAGCGCTCCTCCTGTGGAGATCAACTATGTACTTCAACCGAGCCTAATCTAATTTTTAGGCTTGCAGTCAAGTATACATATAGACAACTCCTAGTAAACATTTAAGAGTCCTCATTTAGATACATCAAAAAACAGCCATTAAAAAGAAATGGGAGAAATTCCTAGATACATATTCAAAAACAAAATCGTTTAATGCGCAATTCGCAATGGATGCCATTAACTGTACAATTCCCTTATGTAGTATTCTGATTACAAATTAAATCGTAGAAAAATGATGCAAAACGGACAACACCAAAAATCATAAAGGGAGCAACTATGTAGGCTAGTGCAACCCCCACACAAATGGAATCGTAAAGCAGCATGTCATCACGTCATCACGCCACACCATAAAATAGATCGTAGCTACCAATACCAAGCCAAAATAGCGCAAGCACCATCTTACCACGAACAGAGTGTCGACGAGAAAGACATTTGTCTGGGGAATAAAAGTTGAAGTCGGAAGTCCATTGATTCTTGGCGAGACACCATGTCAGACATTGTACGAATAGAATTGATTGGTGATGAAGTGAAGAGTAAGGAGCAAACATGAATTTCTGGTACAAAGTTGGCTGGTGTATTGGGAAAAATTACGATTCTCAACTGGGCAGTTGTGATGTACGGGGTTGCTCAGTTGGGGCTGGATTTTGCAGTACAAGCAATTATTTCCTTTTTACTGCAAAATACTTGTATTGTAGTAAACACACACACACACATACACAGCGACAAATGCACTTGGATCAATTTCAAATTTCATTTGCACTATGCAAATGTTGTGTAATTTTTAGTGTAGACATTATAGCAGACAGTACGGACTAACAGTGCTCAAACCAACCAGCAACCCTGCATAATGAACCCAACAGGAAAGATGTGACAACATAAGAAAAAGTATATAGTATATAAAGAGGGAGAGATGTAGAGAGCGGAGGGAGGGAGAGGATGATGGTAAGGGCGAGGGAGAGGCAGAGGGTGAGGTTAAGGAAAAGGGGAAAAAATGGAGATCGAGGCTTGTAAAGGGAGAGATGGAAAGGGGATGGAGGGGGTAAGTAGGGGTGAAAATAGAGAAATGGGATTAGAAATAGGAATAAGATTAGGAATAGGAATCGAATAAGAATAGGATTAACATAGGAATAGAATAGGAATAGAAATAGGAATAGGAATAGGAATATTAATAGGAATAGAAATAAAAATAAAAATAAGAATAGGAATATGAAAAGAAATAAGAATAGGAATATGAAACGGAATGCTAATATGATTTGGAATAGAAATAGGAATAGGAATAGAAAAAGGAATAGGAAAATGTATGGGAACGGGAACAGAAATGGGAAAAGGAATAAGAATAGGAATGAGAGTAGGATAGGAATAAGAATAAGAATAGGAATAGGAAATGGCAAATTAACAGGAATAGGAATGAGAATTGGAATAGGAATAGTAAAACAAATTGAAATGGTAAAAGGAATTGA